>RJWM01013333.1:0-53763 GCA_004363535.1 Dasyprocta punctata
GTACTCAAGAGAAATCACATAAAATTACAGTTGCAAAATTGCTAAGGTTTCACTTGACAAGTGTCTGAGTATGGGACCAACTAGAGATCTCTGTTCCCCAACTTCATAGGATGCTCACTGTGACAGAGCAGAAGAGTCTGCTCTGTGCTGGCCGAGGCACTGCCGACCGGGAAGTAAGCGGCAGAGCAGGGATCTGGGGATGGAGAAGTACATCCCCAGATCCCCAGATCTGGAAAAGATGAGGGTACACAGGCTGTACAGAGCGGGCACAGCAGAAGCAATGCTCAGTTCTGCCATCTAAAAGCAGCAGGACACAGAGAAGGACCAAGGGCAAAAAAGCAGGCTTTCCACAGCCAAAGTGGACCCAGGAGGCCCAGAGCCATGGGGTCACACACTCTTTGAGGTGCTTACTACCTCAGAGGAGTATTAGTTGCCTCCTAGTTCTCGACTGCCCCCTGTGCCAGCAGGTACTCCCTCCCACTGTGTCCTCCACTTTTGCCTTGCTGCCCACTGACCCCTAGGAAACCTTGCTTCTCAGATGCCTCTTACCACCTCCGCTCTGTGCCATCTCCTCCTCTGCCAGTCCCTCTCACATTCTGCCTCAAAGGTTTAAGGAATTCTCCACCATCCAGTGTCACTGCTGGTAGTGGAAATACAAGGAGGTTTCCAGGGGGTTAGATATAAAATTCAAAGACTTCTCCAAGTTGCTGTAATTTTTAGTCTGTGTTTCACTTTTTAAAATAGCAAAGTGAAAGCAAAATGTTTTTCTGATATATTTTGAGTACCAATGCAGCAAATTTTCTGGGCTTTCATTTGAAAGGACATAACAGTAAAGGGAAAGAGCTGATTTGAAATCCCAAGGAATGGGTCCACAGATGGATGCATGTTGACACGACACACGGTGGTCCGCACATACAATGGAGCATTATCTGGCCTTGAAAAAGAAAGGGAATCCAAAACATGCTACTTGATGAGACACGAAGAAATTATGCTGAGCGAAACAGCCAGCCACGAATGGGTAGACACTGCAGAGCTCCACCTATCCAAAGTATCCAGAGTGATCATAGTCAAGTTAGGGTATTCGGGGACTAAGGGGAAAGAGGATTGAAGAGTTGTTTAATGGGGACAAAGCTGTAGTCTGGAAAGATGGAAAAGTTCTGGAGGCAGTTGGTGCTGATGGTACAATAACATGAACATACTTTGTGACACTTAAAAATGGTTAAATGAACTGGGTGTGGTGGTGCATGCCTGTAATCCCAGGACTCCGAAGGCTGAGGCAGGAGGATCATTGCAAGTTCAAGACCAGCCTGGGCTGCAAAATGAGCTCCAGGCCAGCCTGAACTGCACAGTGAGACCCTGTCTCAAAAAAAAAAAAAAAAAAAAAAAGGTTAAATGGTGAATTTCATTTTGTATATTTATATGGATATATATGTATATATCTCCACAGTTTTTAAACTGTAAGAGATATTTGTGACTATAATTCTTTTTGCCTCTGGGCTAAAAAAGAGTTTCCAAAAGTAATTCCTCATAGGCTCACACCTTTCCAAATAAATGCCCTCAAATACAGTAAGTTTCTGGGACATACACTTTTCATCTGGTCTTGGGACATTGAAATGTGTTGAACCTTGTTTAATTTGAAAAAAAAAATCAAAAGACTTTTTGTTCTAAATGATTAAGAAATAACACAGCGCTAGGATTAGAACTGGCCTCGGAGATCCCTGCAACCCTGAGTCAGGAGCTTCACTTCTGCTTGGGTGACTGGGCCCTACCAGTGGGAAGTCATGTGACGCGGGCTGTCTAGCAGGAAGCCATGTGACCTGGGCTGACCAGCAGGAAGCCATGTGCCTTGCAGGACACAGCTGCGTGCCCTGATATCGAGAGGCTGTGAACAGCCCTTGCTTTGCTTTGGTGGTGTCCCAGTGACCCAGATAAAGCCACTTAACCTGTCAGGACGGCCATTCCTTGTCCTCAACTATGGATCTGGGTAGGGCCAGCTGCTCCCTCCCTCCTTTGTGACTGGGGCACTAATGAGGAACCAGGCAGCCCATCTGTGTTACATGCAGCATTTTGCAAGACCGACCACCTGGCTCTGCTGTGCTCTCAGCCCACGTGCTGAGTCTGGCCTTTGAAAAGTAGCTTCAGACACACAAGTTTAAATAGCACATGGTTTCTCTCGACATATGAATAAATAAAAGAGCAAAATAAAAGATAATAGGAAAAAGGAAGATAGATCTGCAAATGAGAAGAGGACCAAGAAATGGGACAGGGGGAGGGAAAGCGACATAAAAAGAATTAAGATGCGTTATGCACACGTACCAACTCCCCATGATGAATGCAATCCTTAATAAAAATGAAAACTTTTTTTAAAGAAAGTAGCCTTGGAAAGACTGAGCACCTTTGTCAATGAGACTGAGAATCACACAGAGCCAGGAAGCTCTGTGTGTGCTGATGGCCTCTGAGACAGTGTTGGCCTAGCAGAAGGGAGTCCGCAGCTCTACCTGACTGCTCCCAGGAGATGGTTTCTAGCTAGGGTTTCTAGTTAGAAAGATGTGTTGGTGAGAAACCATTGTGGAAACTGTCTCTCACACATATTTATAAAATAGGTAATAATTCATTTATATAACACAGAGTATATAATATACATTCATCATCATAAAGTAAGAATAGCTTTATAAAAGTTAAAAAAAAAACACTACTCTAAGCCAAGGCTGACTCTGATTCACTTTTGGCTTTATTTGCTTTCACACACACAAAGATGCATATGCTTTTATTTGTTTTATCAGCTTACTCACCTCCAAGCAGGGAGGCACAAAATTTAAAAAATAAGTGTTCCGGGAAGATAGCAGAACAGTAAGCAGCAGAGTAAACAGCCTTGCTGAAAGATACCATCCAGATGCTGGAATACAGCATCATAGGGAAGACAAGAAGGAAGGAAGTGGGTCCCTTGGACCCAGGAAGAATCTAAAGCAGGAATTGAAGCCCACAGAAAGAGTAAAAAGAAAAACTTAAATGAAGAAGAAGGCGGTAGCTGGTAGCACCTTTGCCTGGAGCTGGACCCATTGTGCGAGAGGAGCTGTTGGAACCTGGGGGCACATGATCAAGGTGACACGGCAGTGGTGACCCTGGAGGCCTCTGCATTAAGAGGCAGCATTGGAGGAGAGTAGCAGTGAATGGAAGCAGCAGACCTGGAAGACTGCACTGGCTGGCAGTGAGTGCAGAGGACTTGTTCCTCCCGCAGGAAAAAGCAATTGGCAGGGAGCTATTTCGGAGTCGAGCTGGATAAGCCCAGGACCAGAACTGTCCTGGCTTCCTCCAGCAGCTCCTAGCTGGGCACAGACCGGTGGAAATTGGTTGGACTGAGCCCCATCCCCATGTGCATTCTAGGGGCCATCTCTGAGTGTCCCTGCAGGTAGCCAGCTGGGTCTGGAGGCAGCAGCCCGCACACTCTCCAGGGGCAGAAGTGGAGGTTCCTGCTGATGACCAGCCCAGGTTTGCAGGCAGCGGCCAGCCCCACCTCCACGTGCACTCTACCAGCCATCAGAGAGCCAAGACAGACTGGGAAAAGCAGCAGACAGCGCTGCATCAGCGCACCCAATGGCCACCATCAGATATCCATAATCAGCACTGGCTAGAAGAACCAAACGGTCTCACTTCAGAGAAATTGTAGCCAATGCAGGAAGTGCCTGGGACCCCAGTGCCCATGTGCCCAGAAGAACCCAGGAATATGTCAAGATGAAGAATCAAAAGACAGTCTTTGACCTCCAATCTAAGAAGAGCAAGTCCAGAAGATGCAAACACTGAAGAGATCAAGAGTCGCACAACTGAAGTTTCTGAGTTGATGGCAACTGAAGTAAAGAAACAACTTCATGGGGCTACAAAAGAAATTAGAACAGAAATATTAACAGGTAAAAGAAGAAATGAAAAACATAATAAAAGAATTGCTAGGCATCTCTAAAAAAGACATAGATTTAAAAAATGGAGCCTGGAAAAATGAGGGAAACCTGGAATGAACATACAAAAAAGATTTAGAATACATGAAACAGATTCAAAGAGATATCCAGGAAATTAAAAACTCCATTGAAAGCTGGCAAAACCACTTAAAAGAAACTGAAGATAGACTTTCAAACCTTGAAGACAGGTTTGCAGCTTGTGATCGTGAAAGGAAAGATCTCTTAAAAATAACAAGGAACCTGGAAGTAACAATACAACAGCTGCAAGACAACCCAAAGAAACATAACTTAAGAATAAAAGGTGTGAGTGAAAAACCAGGGGTCAGTACAAATGACATTAAAAGTCTATTTACAGAAATAATACCAGAAAACTTCCAAAGCATGGGAAAAGGAAGTAACATTCAGATAAGTGAAGCACATAGAACTCCAGCTAGTCATAACCAAAATAAATCTACACCCAGACATATAATAATCAAGATCCCAGAAATTCACACAAAAACAGAATATTAAAAGCTGTTAGAGAAAAGAAACAGATCACTTATAAAGGAAAACCCATCAGAATCATGACAGATTTCTCAACACAAACCATCAAGTCAAGAAGAGTTTGGAGTGAAGTATTTCAAGTCCTGAAAGAAAACAACTTCCAACCCAGATCGATGTATCCTGCAAAATTATCTTTCAGAATTAACAGAAAAACAAGATACTTTCATAACAAAGAACAACTGAAGGAATTCATGACCACCAAACCGACCCTACAAAGAATACTGAAGGACATTCTAGAGAGAAATAAAAAAGACCACAGCTCCAGAAACAGCAGCAGAGGGGTATCACTGAGCAGGACAGACAATTGAAAGGAGAGGAAAAGTAGGCAGGCAAATAGCATGACAGAGATGAAGCAGTGCATGTTGGCAATAACTATTAATATAGATGGCCTCAATTCACCAATAAAAAGAAACACAGGCAGAGTGGATCAGGAGACAGGATCCATCAATATACTTTATACAAGAAACACATTTAACTCAAAAGGGAGTTCATAGACTGAAAGTTAAAGGAGAGGGAACAATGCTTTATGTGACAGGGAACCAGAAAGAAGTGGGGGTAGCTTGCCCATTAGCTGCATAGCGGACAAGGAAGATAAGGCATTTTTATACAATGGAAAGCTACTCAGCTATAAAAAAAAATAACCTCAAGGCTCTTGTAGATAAATGGATACAACTTAAGATCATGCTCATAGATGATCATGGATGAAATGATCCAGAGTCACGTGGGTGAACATCATGTTGTCTCCCTAATACAAAAAACTAAATGAGTTAGTGGGATTCAAAATACACAATACATATTATAAAAATGAAAGGGGAGGAAGTGTCTAAAAAGGGAAAGGCAGTGGCCATTGTTAATCTATTATCGTGATTTGAATCCTGTATTGTTTTCATTGTTCTGTTTAGTTTGGTTTTATTCTATTTCAGTTTGTCTAATTTTATTATATTTGATGGCATGGACAGCTATTTCAAAGGTAACAAAATACATCACGGTAGCCAATTTTGATATCCTATCACCTTGTTTTGAAGCCCTGTATTGCTCTCATTGTTTTGTTTTGAGTGATTTTACTCTATTTTGGTTCGTTTGATTGTATTATGACTGATGATATAGGCAACTCCTTAGAAGATGACAAGAGGCATTATGGTAACCAGTGTTGTTTTACTCTTGTTTTGAAGTCCTATATTGCTTACATTGTTTTGTTTTTACTGGTTTTACTGTACTATTTTGTTTGATTATATTATGCCTGATGGTATGGGCAGTTATTTTGAAGGTAACAAGAAGTATTATAAGGGGAAAGGAGGAAAGAAGGAAGGGAAAAAGAAAAAGACATAAATTAGTATATATGTATACATAAGATAGCTAAAATGATTATACTACTAAGTGTATCAGTTATTGGAAAAGAACAGTTAATAGTCATATGATTAGATCAATTTTACATGTCTACATCTGTTAATCTAAACAACTCTTTTGAAGGTAACAGTATGCAATGTTACAACCATTGTCAAATTCCTATCATCTCGCTTTGTAAACCTATAATGTTTTTGTATTGGATTTGTGGTTGATTTTTTGTCCCTTTTGCTTTTTGTTTTTCTTTTCTGTGTCTTTTTTCTCTTAAACAAAAAAAAGATAAAAATTAAAAATTAAAAAATAAATAATAAAAAATAATTAAAATTAAAATTAAAAATTAAATAAATAAAAATTATAGAACTGCATATAGTGAAGAATTAGAATCAAGATTTCTTTTAGAATTGAGAGCCCTTAGAAGTTCTTCCTGCCTCCTCACCCCACTTCACCGACCTGTGCTGAGGTTGGAAGGAAGGGAGCAGTGGCCTGGGCGTGGTACATACGCAGAGCTAGGGAAGTCCTCCCACCTTGAGCCCTTCTGCTCATCACTGGCCACCCTGCACATGCCTGTCCAACGTCCTGTCTTCACCCTGCCTGGCAGCAAGGCTTGACCATTGACCCTGATAAAGGAATGGGAGTCCTGGGCCAGCATGTTAAAGTGTCTAGCATGAGCCCAGGGCTTCGTACCTGGGCTGCTATGTGCCTCACTGCCTCAGTAGCCCCATGTGACACCTCTGGGGCTCCTTTGTTTAAGTGGACATTCTCTGGGCATTCACCAGCTGCCAGCTCAGGAGCTGAAGGAGCCCTGATTCTCACCAGCAGCCCACACCCAGCCTCAACCCAGGCCACTGTCTCTGCCAGCATTGGCAGGGCCAGGTAATCACAACAAAGCCTCTGGCTCCAGCCCCCTTACTCTGCCTCTTACCCCTTCCTGTGCCTGGCTATTGGGCCCCTGCTCCTGAGAACAGCCTGCCTATGTTGGAGGCAAAGATCAGCCTTCAGGGGGAGTACCTAGGCCTAGAGACAGAGGGTACAGCAGGTTCTGGGACCAGGCGTGAGGCACAAAGGGAGTGTAGCATTTTGTGTGTGTGTGTGTGTGTGTGTGTGTGTATGTGAAAAGTGTACAAGGAAGAGACAGTTGCTGTTTTTTGGGACGGTGTGGTTTTAGATTTGATACCTGGAACTGTGCAGCCAGTTTAACACCATGAGGACTGTTGTCCTGCTAACAAATCCATCTGAGAAAGGGCAGCTGGGCAGAGTGAGGAAGATTCCTGGTAACTCAAGATGTTGCTGAGTCACCTGATTAGCAAAGTTGGAGCTGCCTCCCCTTGGGGTATCTCATCACATGCAGTTGCATACTCCTAACTGACGAAGGAGTCAGAATCAAGGTTTCTCTTCCTTGCTGCCAAAGGAACCCTAATAACGGTTTCTAAAATTTCTTTTTTGAAATGTACACAGTTGCTCCTAAATACATAAATTTATTCATCAAACATTTATAGCAGTAAGTGTCAATTTGATCCTTGTTAAATCTTGTTGAAGGCTAAGCCACTGCAGTGTAAGCCCTCACACAATTAAGTAGCAGAGGAAACAAGGCAGCTGATCAGTACTCTAAGAAAGAGTGAACTTTGGGGCTGGCCTGGGTTGCAAGTAAAAATGGAGGTCACTCTGAAGCTGGCCTAAGAAGCAGACACAATGGGAGGAAGGGGGTAGCATGTGACCGTACGCCAAAGATAGAGCCAGGAATTTCTTTTCTTTTTCTTTTTTTAGTTAGTACGTGCTTGCAACCCATAATGATTACATTCATTGGTATATGCACATGACACATCTGAAGTCTTTTATGTTTCCTTCCTCTCCCTCCATCTCTTGGTCCCCTTTTCATTTGCAAAAGATCTTTTACCCTGTTTCCTGACAAGGTTTTTCTATCTGGTCTCTGAGAGGCAAGGCCCCCTATCTCCTCCCCTTGATGGGACCTCTCATACTGCTCATCATGTTTTTACTTATAGCTCCCTGTCTTTTTAAACATTTTTTCCCCCAAGATTTCTTCCATTCAGGATCCAGACCTTCACTACCAGAGAGCTCCTCGTCCTGGCTGAGACGCCTGGCACCAGCTTCTATGTGGGCCCAACCCATCATCCTGACAACTACAACAGCCCCACTACGACGCCCCTCTCCAGCAGGAAGTAGTATAAGATGAACGCTGCCCCTGTTCACCCATAAATCAAAAAGATGGGAATGATAGGTTCTGCTAGCCTGGGGCTTAGCATCCCCCCAACTTGGTACCAGACCCAGAGAAACATCTTAGCTCTCCAAGAGTAAACTCCAAGTTTTCCTTCTCATTCCAGAGATAAACTTCCCACTACCTTTTACGCATGCACCTAGCCCTCTCCAATCCCAAGACTCCACAACCCCTCAAGCCTCCACCCCCAGACCCCAGTAAATCATTCTGTCTCCTGTTTTACACAGGCAGACGCTCCCTCAAATCACCTGTCAATATGTCATTTTGCCCACTTCCCCAAACTCCTCCCCCAGCCAAAGTTGATAAAGGTAACTACACTCCTTCATTCTTGTTGAGAGCTTTTACACCCCGCCCTGCCCCTAAAGCTCTCCCATGCCCTCTGAATTAAAGGCCTCCTCCTTATCTCTCTCGTTTTTATTTTCTCTGTGCCACTTCAGATTTAGTGACTTTAAAACAGTCAAACATTTCCTATGATCTCTCTTTTATTTTGCTCTTAAGTCTATGTATTCTTTGGATTTCTCATATAAAAGAAACCATGTGATATTTAAGCTTGTGTGTCTTATCTATTTCACTTAGCATAAACCAGCAAATTTCTGACAGCAATGGGGCAACCTCATCTCATCTCGGGCATTTCTTCAAGCACAGTACTTTGCAAAGTATTCTAGCACATTTCTTTGCAAACTGCTCTCAGCATTTGGCCCTTGTTGTCTCACCTGAAAGGAATGTGGGGCCATTCAATAGGAGGGGGTGCGTGCATGGAGCTCTGAGAGCCAAAGAGAACTGCCTGCAGCCTGGCGGGATCCTCAGGCCCTGTCGTCGAGGGACCCCTGGGACCCAAGATGCACTGACAGAGACAGTAATGAAAGGAGGAGAACACGACTCAGGGCAGCCACCTTCCTGGCTGAAGTGGAGGGAGCCATGTCGTTTAGAGGGCAGAAAGGAGGGATCTACCACCGGGTCCCCTCCTTTCCTTCCCATAGGACACAGGAAGTATCTTGCCGCTGCCAATCAGCCCAGGAAGCTTTGTCCTGTCGTCTACAGACCCTGCTCTGTGATCAGCAGGATCCAAGGAAGGGCCAAGGCACAAGGGCAGCCCAATCCCACGAGAGACAAAAGAGCAGGGGACCCAGGGAAGACCTGCTGCAGACCCTTGAGACCACTCAATCTGAAATGTGAGCAGAACACTCTGCTCAGGCAGCACTGGCATCACAGACACATAACCCTGCAGGGCTGTCCCAGTGAGCTGGGAGGGGAGTGGAGGGAGGGTGCTAGTTGTGTTGGCCTGGACTGTACAGGAACTGGACTGTACTGAAGTGTGCTGCTAAATAAGATCATCCACATGCATCACCATTTTGGGGGGAGGGTGGGATGTTAGGAGTCTGAACTTGTATTTTGTTTGGTTGGATGGTTGGTTTGGTTTTAATCAGATTTTATTGACACATTTTAGATATACATAATGATTGCATTCATAGATAATTTGTACCTGTATGTGACATAACTTGATTCTTTTTCCCCATTTCCCTACCCTCCCTTCAACCCCTCCTACCCTCCCCATTTACAAATGCTTTGTTTCCCCATTTTTTCCTTCTTTTCTCATTTTTTTACTTTCCTTTCCCATTCCCCTCTATTAACTTGTTAAATGTAAAAATTTAAAACACACCATAATTTTTATGATGCTGGGAGGTGTGTGTGTGTGTGTGTGTGTGCGTGCGCACACGCACGGGTGCGTATGTCTCCATTCCTCAAAATACTTTAACTTTGGATATATGTATTTTTTTGGCCTGAAAAGCATAAAATATTTATTATCTGCTATTCTCTTACAGAAAAATGTTAACTCCTATTGCAGGAGTTTCATAATATTAGCCCAAACAACTAGAACTACAATCCATGTAAAGCTATTTTTCTATATGGTGTGAAGTAAAATATGAGTTTCTCTTTATTTTACATGAATATCCATATATTCTAAATTATTTATTGATGCCAAGCATGGTGACACAGCATGCAATTCCAGCACCCAGGAGGCTAAGACAGGACGATCATTGCAAGCTCAAGGCCAGCCTAGACTGCAGAGTGAGCCTACAGGCAACCAAGATGACATATCAAGATAGAAAAATTGTTCAGAAAGAAAAATAATTTACTGATAAAAGTATCCTTTCCCTATTAAAATATCTGTATGTTTATACATGAACAAATACCTATACTGTATCCTGTTCCATTGGCTTATATGTCTGTCCCTATACCAATAACACACTGTTCTTATTGTTACAATTTTAGGACACTCTTTAAATCAAGTAATTTAATTCTTCAAAAAAATTTTTTTTGTTTGTTTAGGTAGATATGTATATTTTTCAGGAGCATTTAAAAATGGCAATTGAACCTCTGAGATACCCTAAGTGTGGGAGGTATGATTAAAAGAAAAATTATTAAAAATTTATTACAGTAAAAGACACCTTGCCATTAATCCCCTTCAGACTACTCCCCTCACTCCAGGCATGCTTATCCCGTTCTTCTTGTCACTTTCTGAAGCAGGTCTGGAGGTTCTCTGTTGTGTCTTTAGTCACACTGTTGTGGCTGCTTCTACATCCTGAACTGATTCAAAACATTTACTTCTCATGATCATTCTGACTTCGGGGAGGAGCCAGGAGCCTCACTGCGTGAGATCAGGTGAATAACATGGCTAAGGATGCACCGGTGTGCTCTCACAAGCCTTTCTTTTGGATGTCGCTCAGCTGCATCATTCACCTTATTCTCGGACACACCTCATAAAGACACTCACAAAAGAAGACTTCCAGAACTGCTTCAGAAAGTGACAAGAACAATGGAATAAGTGTGTTCAAAGTGAGGGGGAGGTTTGAGGAGGTTATTGGCAATGTGTCTTTTACTGGAGTAAATTTTTAAAATGTAAACAAACACCACGTATTTTGATCATGCCGTGCATGTGGCACTTAGGCTCCTTCTTCCTCTTTGGGAATTCGGGAGACCTGGGACCCACCTTTTGCAAGCCTTTGGATTCAGGGAAAAGCCCCACAGAAGGGTAGGCTGACAGCAGGGATATCTCAAGGGATATGGACACCTCAGTGTGAGCTGTATGCATGTTTTGAAAGAATCTGATGAAAAGAACCACCAGTCTGTGCTGGCCCCATGCTCTCTGCAAGAGTATCTGCCTTAAGATGCTACAATAATATATTTGTGATTGGGCCATTACACCTCAGCCAGAAGCAAACTGGGCCACCCTGGGAAATGAGATATTTCAGAGTCAAATGAATCACCCACGAACTTGTGCCCTGAGCTGGAGTCCACCACCAACCCCAACCTTTATTTATTCTATTTTTTAAAAAAAATCTAAACTTTTGTTGACCTGTGAGAGACACAGCGAAAAATGCCCTGACCATAAGTGTGCAACCCAGGGTCTTTCTCCAGGCTCAGGCCACCCTGCTGCTCCACCCAGATGTGAGCAGACTGTTACATGCACACCCAAGTCCTCCGATGCTTGCCCAAAGCACCTGCCAGCCTGGATTCTACAGCCTTGGGCAGATCTTGCCTTGATGTAAATAAACTCATACTGCACACAGCGTTTTGGTTTTGGTATCTTGTGCTGAACTTAGTGTTTCTATAACTTGCTTACATTCTTGCATAAGGAGCATTTGCACAATTGCCTCACAACTGTGCATGAACACAGCACAATCCACTCATCTGTCCCACTACTGAAGGATATTAATGGTGTATGGATTTGGACTATTACGAAGGAAAGCTCTTGTGTCTGGGTGTTCAGATAGGGAGCATGCAGCTCCAGGAGTGGGTCGGCTGGGCAGTGGGCTGTTTGTGAGTCTCCGGCAAGCAGCATCCAGGGTGGGTAGATGGTGACACCCACCAGCAGATGCCAGGCCCCAAAGCTGCACATCTACTGATTTTAGTCTGGCAGATCATTTTCATCTTAGCTACTCTGCTGGTGGTGAGGTAGTATTTGACCATGGTTTTAATTAGAGCTTCCCTGATGGATGATAAAGCTTAGCACCCTTTCATATGTTTATTAGATATATACAGAATCTCCTCTGTGAAGCACATGCTCTGTCCTGTGAGGCGTCTGTCCCTTTTACATGTGTCTACAGCTCTTTGTGTCTCCTCACAGGAGCCTTTTGTCACCTAGCGCGAGTGTCTTCATTCTTCCAGTGATGAATTTTGATGAATAGAAGTTATAAATTTTAATAAGTCCAATTTGCAGATCTTCTCCTTTATGGTTGGTGCTTCAAGTTCTTCTCTTCCTTGGTGACATGAAGACATTATCCAGCGTTGTTTCGGGGTGGCTTGTTTCATCTTCACATTTGATCTATCATTCACTGAAATTAATTTTGGTGCATAACAGAGGCCAAGACTATTATTTTTTGCCAGATGCAGTGAGTATTTTCTGCCTGTAGTGCCAGCTACATGAAAGGCTGGGGTAGGAGGATCACAAGAACCCAGGAGTTGGATGCCATACAGTGGGACACTGTCTCAAAAAAGAAAAGAAAGAAAGAAATAATTATTTTATCTTTTGAGTTTATAGTGGACCTGTCATTTTTTTCAAAAACATCTTCTCAGGATCTCCATGCTTTGTTGTAGTGTCTCCCTGATTACTATTGCTTTATGAGTCTTGATACCTATTGGCAAGTGTCCTCCAACTGTTTTGTCTTTCATTTTTTTTTTAGCAGTTCTTACCCTTTACATTTTCATATGAGTTGAGAGTCAGGTTGTTGGCTCTATATCAAATTCTGGTGGGATACTGACTAGCATTTCATTTAAACCTATATGGACCATTTTTGAAGGAAGAAATAACCCTAAATATTGAGTCTCTGAATCCATGAATATGGTATATTTGTTCATTTGTTCATATTTCAGTGTCTTCTCAGGAAAGTTTCATAGTTTTCTGTGTAGAAGCTTTGCATATCTTTTGTTGGATCTATTCCTAATTACTTAATCTAAATGGAATTGTTTTTTAAATTTCATTTAATAATTGTTGATACTGAAGCAGGAGATTAGGGCATAGCCAGTCAGCTGGACAAGTGGGTGTGAACAGATAGTCATGGAGTTCCAGGAGCGATGCAGAGAACACTTCCAAGCCCTGCACCTGGTACCAACCAGAGAATGCAATCTTCAACTTTTCTGATGTGAGATCAAGCAGGTTGTTGTCAGGACTCCGTAGATTTGACATCAGAAGGGGCAGATACAAAAGTTTGTTGCCATTCACCTCATAGCCACTGTTCCATCTCTCTCAGTAGTTCCACTCTGACTCTGTGGAGAATACCTCCTCTCCCACCTTCAATAAACATGAAACCTCACTACCTTTTGTGTGGCTTCTTGTCCAATTGTTTGTTCAGAATAACATCCTAGAAAGACTCTCTGGAAAGAGCCCTTAACACCCCAAACCCTGGCAACAATATTGTGTAGAAATACAATTGACTTTAGCATTTTAACCTTATATCCAGAAACTTTGGTAAATTAACTAATTCTAACAGTGTATATATAAAGGCATTTGGATTTTCTGTATACTATATATAATTTCTGTCATTTGGGAATTACAACAGCACAGTGGTGTTATACTAACTCTTACGTCTACAGCCTTCATACATCCCTAGTCCTTTATTATTTTTTTATTTTAAGAGAGGTTTTCCCTAAGTCATTAAATTGGCCAGGCTGAGTTTAAATGTGTAATCCCCCTGCCTCAGCCTTCCAGAGTACTGAGGTCACAGGTATATACTAACACACCCAGCTTGCATTTCACTTCTTTTTTTAAAATTTATTTTATTTTATTTTTTACTTCAAAGAGTATACAACAGGATAAAACCAATCAAAACAAACCAGTGTAAGAGATACATTTCAAAATGTTATGAAATTAACAGTAATTACCATAATACCTTTTGATATCTTCAAAATAACTGCAGATATCTTTGGACATAGTAAAAATCAAACAGAACAGAATAGAATAGAAACAATAAAAATAAAACAAAGAATGCAATAAAGGACTTCAAAACAAGCCAATGGTAAACCTGCTTGCTACCATAGTGTGTCTTGCTATCCTTGAAATAACTTCTCCTGCCATCGGATTTAACATAATCAAACAAAACAAAAGAGAATAAAACCCAACCCAACAAAACAATGGAAATGGTATAGGACCTCAAAACAAGACCATAGGGAATCAACAATGGCTGCAACCCTCAGAAGGAGACCCTCCCCGCCCCAGATGCCACATTGCTTAGCGATATCCTCTGAACCTATGATCAGACCACTGGCCCTAAACCTGCAACTTTAGTGAAACGCCAAAGCATCACAGGCATCCAATTGCATTTCACCTCAGTAGCTATCATCACAGCCTATGTTCCTCTGGATAAGCCGGTTGCTTACTGGGGTAGGGGAAGAGGGATCAGTACTTCTTGTTTTGAAGGGGCTGGGGTCTGACTATTCCCAGTCTAGCTGCAGCCCACACATGGCACTGGTTCCCAGACTGTGCTTGTTTTGTTCTGCGGCCATTGTTCTCTCTAACCCCAGTCTGTGATTGGCCACATTTCACTTCTATATGTCTTCATTTGTTTTATTTCTCTGGTTGAGAGTTACGGGGCCATGTTTAATAGTTTAATCCATTCACACAGTGAACAGATTTGTCTCATTCTCCCTCTCAGGAGGGAAAACTTCATTCTGCCACTTAATATGACATTCACAGTTTGGGGTGGCGTGTTTGTTTGAGACAGTCTCACTATTTTAGCCAGGCTGGCCTTGAACTCGAGATCTTGCTGCTTCAGCTTTCCAAGTACTAGGATTATAGCCATGCACCACCATGCTCCACTGGTTCACTGTTTGTTTGTTTGTTTGTTTTTGAGACCAACTTTCATGACATAGTTCAGGTTAGCCTTGAACTCACTATGTAGTGTAGGCTGGCCTCAAATTCATGGTGATACTCCTGCTTCAGTCTCCCACATACTGGGATTACTGTCTCTCACCACCACACCTGGCTTAGGTTCACTGTATTTATTTATTTATTTATTTAGGTTCACTGTATTTTTTAAACCAGATAAACAGATTCAGTTCTATTGCTCAATAGGGTTTCTTCTTTAAAATTAAAAGCTAATGTTGAATTTTATAAAATGTCTTTTCTGTTTCTACTGAGATGATTATATGATTTTTTTCCCATCAAATTACCTTGACTGATCTTCAAATGTGAAACTAACCTTGTACCTTGATATGGAAACATTGTCTTTTACACTAGAACTGGATTCCACTTGCTACTTTGTGTAGCATTTTTGAAGCTTTAAATGTCAGTCACTCTTCTTGTAGTTGACCTGGAAAGATCACATCCCCCTGCCCTGGAATGGACAGGTTCAAAGCTCACTGCTGCATTTAGGGTCAGTGTGGTCTGGGGCACGGGACAGGCGCCTTCCTCCTCTGCCGTCCTGAACCTCAGCTGTGTCCCACTGGCCCTGGTGGGTGTCCAAGCCCTGCTGAGTCTCAGCTCGCCAGCCTGTCCTCTGCGCTGGAGCTGGCTGTTCTGGATGCTGGAACTTGTGCATGGCTTTTCCTTTATGTCCTTGCACACACTCATTGCCTTGGCCCTTATCCCCTGCCTTCAGACATGTTTCTGTTTTGTCTCCTACTTTACCCAGTCCTTCTAATTGTCTTTAGTGGAAAATTTTGTCCAAATAAAGCCCAGCCTTTGCTCCACCCTGCTTCCACCCCGACCTCTCACATCAGCCCTCACCCCTCACACCCATGTAGTGCTGACTTACACACTAGAGATGTGAGTCTGCGGCTGACTCACATCTGCTGTCACGCTGTGCCTTCAATAAATACTACAGGGAGTCATCATTTAGGACTAGGCTCTGGGCCTGGGCCATAGCAGGCCAGCCTGAAATCAAAGAGAAGTCCCCCAAGCCAAAGCTCCACGTCACCAAAGAGATCTGAGCTGTTATCTGACCTTCCCAGAAGCCAGGAGAAATGAGAGATAACAGCCAAATTTCCCAACAGGCCAGTTCTAGTTGGAAAGATAAGGAAGTTCCTTCTGCCTTAATCTTCACATAAAAAAGGTGACCCAAAGTAACCCCATGCTGACCAATCAGTTGTTTTTCTACTGTTCTGTCTCTGTGTCCCTGCCTTACAAGGAAAATTGCTTTTAAATGACCAATGCACTTTTCATTCTTTATTCTGCTTTCTTCAGCCCTTTTCTGGCTATAAAACCAAACTCCTCTACTCAGCTCATCAGTTGCATTCTGGAATCATAAATAAAGCTAGTTAAGATCTTTATATTGTTGTACTTTGTCCTTTGGTGCCCAACTTACCCAGCCTATCTTCGAAGCGTGCTGCCCTTAAAGCATTTCATGCACAGCCCACAATCCTACCTACAAGCCTCTGAGGATTTCCAGGGGCCTGCAGGGTTGAGCCTGCTTTTCCAAGCCCTGAACTCAAGGACCCCAAAGAAATAGTTCCCCTCCACCCCAATGCTTTCACTAGGCTGCCATATGCCACTTGCTTTTAAAGCAGCCCTGCTCTGGCTCCCTGGAACAACAGGCAAGACTATCACTGGGACAATGACCACCATGTCTCAGTCCATGGAGCAGCCTGCAGGACAGACTTCGTCCTCACTTTACTGGTGAGGAAGTCACACCAGGCCTGGGAGATGCCCATACCTCTCAGTGCCCACAGGTACACACTGGCTGTGTGGGTTCTAGAAATGTGACTGCTTTCAAGATTGGCTTAGGCAAAACATCATCCAAACAGTGAAACAGTGCTGCTACAACAGTGGTGACACAGGTGACCCAACACGATTTCAGTCCAAGTCAACATCACTACCTTCTTTCCTTGACTTTTATTTCAGATTATCCAGTTTTGGTTGGGGATATAGCTCAGTGGCATAGTGCCTGCCTGGCAAGCACAAGGTCCTGAGTTTGATTCCTGTACCAAAACAAAACAAAACAATTGATCTGGTTTAGCTTCAGAGTGACGTGCTTCCTATATGAAGCAGGGGTTGGGGAATACAGTAGAAACAGAGTACAGCCTGGTGGAGGAATCAGGAAGAAAGGGTGGGGGACAAAAGGTGAGGAACCTGCCTCCTCTGTCCATGCATTGCACCATAGTTCCAAAGCCTGAGGACAAGTGGACTGGCCTCTGCAGTGCCCTGCTGTCTCTAGGCTCTGGAAGCACCAAGAGAAGTTGGGCTATGAGGGCCTCAGGGGCTCAGAGAGAGACACCGGGCAGGCGTTGCCAGGTTCCTCCTGCTCCTTGTGGCAGGATGCAGCACTTGGGAGGTGCATGGAAAGGAAGAGTAGGAAGAAATGTGACTATCCTTGGCTCCTGCCGGGGGCTGAGAGAGACCCTGTTCCTGGGCCTTGGGAGAAAAGGGCCTGAAAACTGAAGGCCCAGGGTGTCCCAGGTGGGGGCTTGTTACTTACCTAGCAAGGGCCAGAGCCTGTCCCACATCTGGGCACTGTGCTGTAAGTCAGCACTGCTACCCAAGAGCATCACATCCAGGCAGGAGGCAATGCTTGGCCAGACATGACAGCCATCTACTAGTGCATTGGGTGATACTATGTACCCCCAAGTCCTCATATACTTTTGATGGGGCTGAGTCTGGTGCTTGCAGTTGGTTTGTTGTCTAGTGCCAGGACTGGTGATGTGAGTGTTACACCCACCCAGGGGTAGAGCTGAGATACAGTGTAAAGGAGGCGGGTCTTCCTCTTTCTTGCTTCCACCCTCTCTCTTCTGCGGTCTCTCTCTCTCTCTCTCCCTCTCTCTCGCCAGCGCGCCTTGCTGTTTGGTGGTTGCCATAAACGACAGCCCCACCACACCATGCTGCCTTGGAGCCAACTAAATATGGACTAAAACTCCTGAAAAACTATAAAAAATAAACCTTTCCTTCCCTAATTTTGGGTGTCAGGTATTTTGTCCTGGCAACAAGTAAAAAGTAACTAAGACAACGAGGATGATGTCAAGCACAAGGTACCCAGGTGTCCACAGAAGACGTCTGCACCAGTTAAGTTTCATTGTCAACTTGACTCAATTAAGAGATTCTTGAAGTGGTGACTAGATCAAGGGGGTGCTATACTCCTCAGTGGATTACTCCGCAGACATTCTCAGCTGAACGTGCAGCTAGGAGGTGGGGCCACACCGAGGGTCCAACCAGGTGTGTTTTCAGAGGATGTATCTTGCTGTCATAGCTTGCCAACCTCCTCTCCTTCCTGGATGCCATGCAGTGAGCAGCTCTGCTCCACACACTCTCTGGCATGATATTTCTGATTTGGAGCCAGTGGACCATGGACTGACAGCTCTGAAACCATGGGCCAAATAAACCATTTCCTCTTTTTTCTTGTAAGTGTTAAATATTTTATCTCAACTAGAAAACTGACTAATATAGGATCTCCAGAGCTCAGTAGAAAATTCCCACAAGCAACGCCCTGTGAACTGAATCTTCAGACACTGACAAAGGTTGAGACGGTCAGTGGGAGGAGCCCCAGGTGTCAGGTAGGCAGTGTGAGTGAGGATGGCCCTGGGGAGGGCCTGCAAGGTCAGCTCACAGCTGTGACAGAGCCACAGACACAGCTCTTACCCTGTCTGGAGGCTGGAGTCTGAGATGAGCTATGGGCAAGACGACTACCTTGACTTTCTTTCCTTGGCCTACGAATATTGTCTCCCCCATGTTCTTGCTTGTGTGTCTGTGTCTTCACCTCTTCTCATGAGGACCCCAGTCACACTGGGCTAAGCCTCATCCCGATCCTAACAATCTTATCCTGACTTAATCACCCCTTTGAAGACCAGAGCACAATGGCATTCCAAGGTCTTGGACTTTGAGAGAGACACAGTTAGTTTGTCATAGTTTCTTTTCATATTGCTGAGACAAAATACCCAACACTCAGAGTTAAAGAAGGAAAGGTTTATTGTTCACAGTTTGTAGAGGTTTCAAGTCATAGTTGGCTGGCTCCAAGGCAGGGTGGCGCGGCAGAGGGGCATCTCAGAGCAATCAGGCAGAAGGCAGCAAGCAGCCAACAACAAGCAACAATAGCTGCCCTCTTTTTGTCTGTTATATTTTATCCAGGCTATCTGCCCTCATGGTAGCACTTATACTCTTAATCCTAGCGTCACACTGTGAATCAATCTCAGCATCACATCCTTGATCCCAGCATCACACACTCTAGATCCAGCCACCTCTGCAAAGCCCCACCTATGCCTGCACGAGGCTTTGAGGGGACATCTAGATACAAATCATAACACAGTTCATGACAGTCAGGGTCCCATTGGCTGAGTCCCCTAGCAGAGTTGAGTCTGGATTTATGGGTTACATAATCCTGAAGCCTTGAACAGGTGTAGGGGCCAACTTTCCTGTGAACAGCAGTGGCTGCAAGTCCCAGAGCATGAAGCTCAGCTCCATGCTTGGCTGCTGTTCAGATCAGCACATGCAGGTATACACAGCCCCCTTAGGAGTTTGTTGTAAACACTAAAAGGGAATGATTCCACAGCAAGGTCAAGGCATGTGATAGCCCATCAGGCAAGTCTGTGGGGTGCATGGAGGAGGCCTGCGGGCTCACAGACAGATTAGCAAGGCACACTGTGGAGGCTGCTGCCTCCGGACAGCAGCAGGTGGTCTCTCAATGGGACCACAACACAGGCAACTGACTTGTGTGAGGCCCTGCTCATGCTGTAATTTGTGGTTGCTTCCTCCAGTGTCCCAGCCCAGCACATTCAGAATAGGCCTCTTCAGGTAGCGAGCTCAGACCACAACCCCACATGGAGACCCACAGGACTGCAGGTAGTGAGAGAAGGAAGAGCAGAAACAGAGACAAAGTGTGAGTCTTACTGTCCATGTTTCTGATTGATTCCTTCCCAAGAGGGTGGAGCAAAGCCCCAGCATGCTGCTGTCTCTCTGAGCCACCTGTTCTGAGTGTCTGAGTGTGTTGGTGAGAAGTCTGAGTGTTCTGCAGGGCTGACAGTCAAGCATCAGTTCTGTGCATGCACCGGTGGTGGGAAAGTGGAGCATTGACCTGGTGCTGGCAGCTCCCCAGGAACTGGCTGTGCGGACTGCATACTAAGCATCTGTCTGTTTACTAAGAGGACTAAGGGATTGGGAGGAAAATTTAATGAGCAGAATGTTACAGACGTGGTTAATTACTTTTCTCTCATTGCTGAGACAAAATATCCGAGGCCCAGAATGAAGGAAGGAAAGGTTTATTTAGCTCACAGTCTGTGGAGGTTTCAGTTCATAATCAGCTGGCTCCAAGGCAGGGTGACATGGCAGAGAGGCAATAGTTCCTGGGGGCAGAAAACAGCAAAAAATTACAAGAGCAAAAAGGGAGGAGCCCAGAGAGAAGACTCTTTTTGTCCCTTATACTGAAGGTAGGCTACCTACCCTAGGGTGGGTGTCACACTCACACTCATAGTCCCAGCACTAGACATTGAATCAATCACAAACTCCAGATTCCATGACTGCATGAGGCTTTGGGGGGACAGACACTATGGAGGAGCTCTACACAGCACACACTGGAGCAACTCCATCTTAGCAGCCATGCCCAATAGATACAGAGCAGAATGCCACTGAAGAGTTATTTACATGGGCAGAAATGAAGTGTTTCTATGACTGGGACCAGTTAAAGACCAGAAATGTGCCAGACCTGCAAAACGTGTAGAGCCGCAGGAATATAAAGGCCAGAACAGCATCTATGGTGGAAATAATGAGATTTTCCTGAAAATTTTTCCTGACTGGCTGATAAATATTTTGGAACATACAGACATTGTCCCAACTACTCAACCCCAACAGTGTAGCAGCACGAAGGTGTCAGTGGGATGAGCATGTCATCCAGGCGAAACCCTGTTAACGAACATAGTGGTGCACAGTCAGTGCCAACCCCTAGGAAGGGACAGATCACTCTATGAGGCTGCAAGGTATTCTGGGGGACTTTGAAAGTAAATTGTTAATGCTTCGTGCTCTCTCTTTCATTCTGTCTCTCTCTCTCTGTATCTGTTATCTAATTTACTGAAATGACTTTTTACAATGATTGTGTTTTCTTTCTTAGAAAAATTATGAGAGAAATGGAGGGAGGGGAAGGCAACATAGAAAGAATGAAGATGTGTTATATACCTGTGCCAACTCCCCATGATGAGTGTAGTCATTATGTAGTGCAAACATATACTAATGAAAATTAAAATCATTTTTAAAAAGAAAGAAATGTATGGTCACTATAAAATTAATAAAAGAAAAGCAGGCAAAAGAAAAAAGTGAAACTAAGGAGCTAGTCCTTACTTCACCTCCCCCTTTCCCTACCTACATGTTCCTCACCATCTCAGTCACTTGAAAAGGACGCTCGGCAGTCTGGAGGAGAAGAAGAGCAGGTGACCTTGCCACTCATGCATGTGTCCACATCAAGGGCTGTTCTCTGATGCATCTGAGTGTGTCCTCTGTGCCAGCAGTCTGAAACCCTGGATGAGGTGTTGTTTTCCAGGAGCAGGATTCCTGCTGAGGTGACTTCCACAGCAAGGCCCCTGTGGCTCCATCCGT
This sequence comes from Dasyprocta punctata, assembly GCA_004363535.1. Lineage (NCBI taxonomy): Eukaryota > Metazoa > Chordata > Mammalia > Rodentia > Dasyproctidae > Dasyprocta > Dasyprocta punctata. Next base: position 21,578 of record RJWM01013333.1, read on the forward strand.
GCTCCTCCTATCACAGGTTAGGGTTAGTGCTGTTAGGATTGGTAGTGCGAAGTTAGCATTGGGTTGGTGTTGCTTAGTATTGTCAGAGTTATTGCTGTTAAGTTAGCTCTGTTAGGATTAATACTGCTAAGTTATTACTAATAGAATTGGTACTGCTCAGACTAACAATGCCAGGCTTTTGGCAACAGGGCATTCAAGGAAACTTCATTCCTGCAGCTGTAAGCAAACAAACAAAATAAAAATGATCAGTTTTGATTTTTGGTAGTAATGACTACAACAAATGAAAAGGTTTTGGCAGTGGTCAAGGGAGGGAGCAGCCACCCACTCCCATTGGAAGGTGGACACTATCTTTCAGAACTTTCCCCTCAATGAGAAAGCAGTGGAGCTGTGACTCCCTCTGTCCCTTCATGCAGCCTCTCTCATTGGCCCCCTCTTCACACTGGCAGATGCTGAGGTCTATGGGTCATGTGGTGGGAACCCACGACTGCCAACCTAACAGGAACCAGGAAAGAGGCCATTTTCCAAAAGTGTGCCCCAAGCAGGCCTGACAAGAGGACATCAGGTGTCACAAAACTCCAGGACTCCAGAGCTGCCAAGGGCTGTGGGAATCACATGTTTCAATGTCCTCTTGGTGGCTAAGAAGATCTGGGAAGGTGAGATGACTTTCCCAGAATAGAATCAAAGGCAAACTAGAACCAGTCTCCTGAGTCCTCATTCCAGACTGGACACAGGGCTCTATTCCTAGTGGTATGGACGCCCGTGCCTCTCAGCCCACAGCAGTTTAGGCATGCACAGGCCATGACCCTCAAAGAGAAGAACTGTATCCCTAGCACCCTGTGGTAGAGGCCTGAAGCTCTGCTTGTCAGGCACAAGGTGTGTGGGAATACTGCCCACCATCCGACCCTGCTGGGCCTGGGCACACAGGTAGGAGTTCTGTTCATGTATGTGTGTGCACATATGTGTATGTGTATGCATGTGTGTGACTGTAGAGCTGGTTCTGCAGCCCCTGCCCGGCACCTGAATGGTGCCCATTCCTAGCTATGGAGGCCAAAAACTTATATATTGTACTACAAGGTTCCCCATGTTTCTTTGTTATAGAGATTAGTTCATTTGTCATTTCTTAGGTGAAAGGAAAGAAAAACACAACAGGCCAAGTAATTTTCTTAGGTCACACAGAATATCTTCAGTGGGGTTGGAGTCTATAAATTATCTGGACTTACAACTCCAAACCTGAAGAAAAAGATAACCAACCCTGCAAGAAACCAGATTTCTGTAGAGAAAACAAAAATCAAGGTCCAAAGCACTCTGTATTTCACAGGGACTTGGTCATGATCTCTGATACCCAACCACCAAAGCATTCATTCCAAAAAGTGTTCCCAAAGCTAGGCCAAGATTTTCTTTAAGGAGAATTTAGTAGGTTCTGAGTGTAGCAGAAAATACCCACCAGCCAGTTTGTTCGTTGCCCATGTAATAGTTCCTGTTGCAGTTCTGGTGGCTTCTGTCTCCTAGAAACGACTGGTCACTGATGAATAGCTGATCGCTATAATGCCTATTGTAAGAACCAACCAAAGACAGCCAAGTACTCTGCTTCTTGCTTGCAACCCCATTCAAACCTCCCTCCCTGGGCCTTTGAGGTCTGGCATTTTGAGGTAAATGTTCTACCACCAAGCTGTACTCCCAGTGCTTTTCTTTAATTCTGAAATGAGCTCTCTCTGAATTCTGAGGTTGTTCTTGAACCTGAGATCTTGCTTCAGCCTCCTGAGTCAATAGGATCACGGATGTGAAATTTCCATTCCTGTCTTGGCTACAGAACATTCTTTATCAAAGATCTAATGGGCTAGAGGTTTTGCCAAAATGCCTTTTAGGAAAGGAAATATCTTGATAGAGTTTCCTGGCCCAGCCAAATAGTAGAGGTCCTGAGTAATAATGGAAGAGGGGCAGAGTGAATACCTTCACACATCTGTCCCCATAAAATAACAGAGACAATGGGTAAATAGTTAAAACCAACTTTTCTTCAGAACTCTGGAAATTAAACAAAGGTTTACCACAACGTGAGGAATATTTATTCAGGAAAATCTGTTGAACGTAGATAACACAGCGGAGTTTATGGTATCTGAACTTGGCCTGTTCTTGCCCCATCCAACTCAGGACCACAGTGGCCTCAGTAACCGCAGCCCCCTATCTCTAGCAGCCACAGACACCAGCAAGCTGCATCCTCCACAGGAAACAGATTGGGTTTGAAGCTCCTTAACAGCTCTGTCTTCTCTGTCATCATTTAACTGTCCTTCAGACTCCTGGAAAAGTACCATTTACAGAGTATTGTTGATATTTGGCCTGACTCAGAGCTCATGCCACAGGGAAAACTCTAGGTGCAGGGAATTTGTCCAAGAGTATACATGGCCACTGCTCAACACGCTCACTGCAGGAGGCTGAAGTACCAGGCAGGACAACCAAGAATTTGACCAAAAGTATAAAATGAATGTCTTGAGAAGACATTCACAGGAGCTTTGAGAGGCTCTGACACACTCCTAGGGGTGGGAAGGTTCCACGAAGGCCCAGTGAAAGCTCACGATGGTCCCAGTCTCTCAACTCTGGCTGACCACAAGGCTATGAACACCAGGAAGTAAGATCAGAGTTGCAAACTGCACATTGAAGAGATGCCAACGCATAGTTCCTTGGCAAAGCAAAGAAGACCCGCTGGGTCCAGGCTATTATGGAAATCTCTGATAAGTCACTAGCTGACCAGTAAGCTAACAGGGCAGAAATTCAGTGGCTGCACACTAGTACGTGGCTTTCATCAAAAAGATGAAGGATTATAAATGCTGATGAGGAGACTGAGAAAAAGGAAGCCTTGTACACTTTAGTGAGAATGTAAATTAGCACAACCATTAAGGAAAACAGGATCCTCAAAACACTAGAATTATCATATGATCCAGCAATTCTGTATCTAAGTACACACCAAGGGAAATGGAATCAATGTATGAAGAGACATCTGTATCCTGTGTTCACTGTAGCACAGTCCACATAGCCAAGTGATGCCCTCCACCTGGGTGACTATTAGTGGGTTAATGACCCAAGAAGATGTGACTCACACAAAATGGAATACTATTCCGCCATAAAAGAAGGAAATTCTGCCATTTGTCACAACATAGATGACCCTAGAAGACATTATGTTAAGTAAAAAGCCAGGTGCTAATCAACAAACACTGCATGGTCTCACTTATATGTGAAATCTTAAAAAGCCTAGAGAAGAGAGTGGTAGTTAAAAGAGACTGCAGGTTGGCCTGGGTTGATATTGGTCAAAGAGCCTAAAGTTTCAGTTAGACAAAAGGAGCAGGTTTTGATATCTATGGTACAGCATGGAAACTATAGCTATAATTATATATGATTCAAAATTTCTAACAGAGTAAATTTCAAATGTTCTCATCACAAAAAATGATAAGTATGCAAAGTGATGGATATGTTAATGAACTCGATTTAATCAATCCACAATGTATAAACATATCAAATATCACATTCTACCTTATAAATCTATATAAATATTTGGCAACTAAAAATGAAATTAAGAAAATATTTTGTTTATGATAGTGTCAAAAAGAATAAATTTGTTGTTGTTGTTATTGTTGTTGTTGTTGTTTGAGACAGGGTCTTGTTATGTAGTGCAGGCTGGCCTTGAACTCGCTTATATAGTCCAGGCTGGGCTCAAACTCATGGTGACCTTCCAGCCTTAGCCTCCTGAATACTGGGATTACAGGTGTGCACCACCACACTCTGCAAGAACAAAAGAAATATAAGGCTTATATGCTGAAAACTACAAAACATTTTAAAAATAAGCTAAAGACTTAAATACATAGAAAGACTACCTAAAGCTATGGATCAGAAGACTTAATAATATTAAGATGACAGTTCTCTATCAATTTAACATAATCTCTGCCAAAATTTCAGCTTTTTTTTTTTTTTTGCAAAAAATGACAAGCTGATCCTAAAATTCATACAAAAGGCAAGGGGCCTATGTTAGCCAAAACAACCCTGAAAGAACAAAATTAAAGATCTCATACTTTCCAATTCCAAACTTACTCTATAGCTATGGCAATCAGCACAGCATGGTCCTGGCAGAAGCAAAATATAATGAAATGGAATTGAGTGTCCAGAAGTAAGCCCTGTCATTTATGGTCAGTTGACTTTCCACAAGAGTACCAACATAATTGATTGGGAAAAAGATTCAAGTTTTCAGTGAATAGTGAAAGACAACTGAATATCCACAAATAAAATAGTAGATTTAGACACTCTCATCATACATAAAATTATCTCAAAATGGTCACAGACATAAATGGAAGAGCTCAAATAATAAAACTCAGGGGGGAAAAAGATGTAAGAGTGAGTTTTTGTGACTTTGAGGTAGGTAGAGGTTTCTCACATATAACATCAGAAGCACACCAAAAAAATAGATAAGCTGGGTTTTGTCAAAATTTAAAATTTTTGTTGCAAACAACACTACCAAAAAGGGTAAAGGCAATCCATAAGTTATGGTTTGTGTTCGGATGGCCTCCCAAGCCTCACGCAATCATGGAGGTGGCTGAATCTATCGTTTGTGATTAGTTTGGCTGTCTAGTGCTGGGATTGGTGGTGTGAGTGCTGCACCTGCCCAGGAGTGGAACCGGCATACAATGTAAGGACAGGAAGGAGGCATGCTTTTCCTCTTTTGCCCTTTTCGCTCTTGTTGCTTGCGGCCACAATGAATGACTGTCCCTCAGCCACACCACCCTGCCTTGGAGCCAAATGAGTATGGACTGAAACCTCCAAAAATTATAAGATAAATAAAACTTTCCTTCCCTAATTTTGGGTGTCAGGTATTTTGTCTCAGCAATGAGAGAAAAGTGACCAAGACACCATACAATGGGTAAAGGCAACCCATACAATGGGGGGAAATATTAGAAATTTCTGTATATGATAAAGGACTTGTCCCCAGACTACATGAAGAACACTTACACTTCAATAATAAAAGGACAAGTAACCCAATTAGAAACAGGCAAAGGATTTGAGTAGACAAGTCTCCAAAGAAGATAAATGAATGGCCAAAAAGCACTGCAAAAGAGATTCAACATCCAATCCTAGTTTTCTGAGGAATCTCCACACTGATTTCCACAGTGGTTGTACCAGTTCTTGAATGGAAAGCTTGCAACTGTGAACCTATTGACTCAGGAGGCTGATACAAAAAGATCTCAGGTTGAAGAACAACCTGAGAATTCAGAGAGACCTTGTTTCAAAATTAAAGAAAAAGTGCTGGGAGTACAGCTTGGTGGTAGAGCATTTACCTAATACCTGACAAGTGCAAGGTCTGGGTTCAATGCCTAGTAACACACACACACACACACACACACAGTTCTGTGGCCAGCTAAATGCAGAATCCACCCAATTCTTGGAGGTTTCAATGGTGTTGGTTTTTTTGATCAGCTATTCCGATTCTGGATAATTTCCCAGAAGAATTAAAAACATCATACCACAGTGATATATGTGCACCCATGTTTATAGCAGCCCAATTTGTATTTGCTAAATCTTGGAAACAACCCAAATGCCAATCAACCACAGAATGGATAAAAAAGATATGGCATTTTTATACAGTGGAGTACTACTCAGCTATAAAGAAGGATAAGCTCAAGTCTTTTGTAGGTAAATAGATGCAACTTGAGACCATACTCGTAAGTGAAATAAATCAGATTTGCATGTGTAAACATCATATTGTCTCCCTAGTGTAAAAAACTGAAAAAGTAAATAAGATGCAATAGATATTGTGAAAGTGAAAGAGAAAGAAACTGCTCAAAAGCAAAGAAAAACTAGGATGGGAGAAGGGAGAAAAGAAGGGAAAAGATTTTATATATGTATGTGTGTTTTAATCCCAGCACTCAGGAGGCTGAGGTAGATGAAGTGTTGTGAGTTTGAGGCCGGCTTGGGCTACAACATGAGTGCAAGGCCAGCCTGAACTACATAGTGCAACCCTGTCTCAAAAAACTAGGGCTGAGAGTTTGGCTCAGTGGCTTAAGTGCCTGCCTGGCAGGAGTGAGGTTGTGAGTTTGATCCCCAGTGCCACACACAGACACATACACACAAAATATGTACATATATACACACATATATATATACACACATATGTGTGTGTGATAAATAATTATACTACTAATCTCTATTGCTTAATCAAAAAGAACGGTTTGTACTTTTATTGTTTGAACAACTTTTCATACCTATATCTTGTAATCTGAGCAACTACATTGAAGATAGCAATACGCCATGTATTAACCATTGTTAATCTCCTATTATTTTGTTTTGAAATTCTGCATCATCATTTTTATTCTTTTTTCCTTTTAAAATAAAAAAATCTATAATACTTTCTGGAAAAAGAAGGTATTCAACATGACTAATTATCAAAGGAGCACAACTTTTTGCCCATTGGGATGGTTATAATGAAAAAGACAGACAATAATAAGTACTGGCAAGGACTTGGAGAAACTAAAACTCTCATGCAGTGCTAGTGAGATTGTAAAATGGTGCAGTTACTTTGGAGAACATTGTGACAGTCTTCACAGTGTCACACAGCAAATCACACATGGCCCAGCCCTCTACTCTGGAGTACATACATAAGAGAAATAAAAACAGCATTCCACATGATGTGTGGGCCTGAATGTTCATAGCAGTATTATTCACAGCAAACAAAAAATGAAAATCAAATATCCATCAACTGACAAATGAATAAAAATGTGACACATACCCACAGTGGAGTACTGCTTCTCAAGAAAAAGGAATGAAATAGTGCTATGTGGATGAACTTTGATGACATTACACTGAGAGCAAGAAGCCAGACACAAAGAACACTTTACTCCAATTTCATGCCACATCTAGGAACAGGGATATGCAGAGAGAACCGCATGATGGGTTACCTGGGGCTGGGGGCGCAGAGGCAGGCGAGCGATGCTAATGGGTGGAGATTCTTTCTGGGGTGAAGATGGTCGTCCCCCATCAGGTCATGCTGGCAGCTGCATAACTCTGTGCCTACACCAACCATCACTGAGTTGTACACTTTACATTGTAGATTTTATGATCTGGGAATTATAGCTCAGTAAAGCTATGTAAGAAGCAGTGGAAGAAGTTCAAACACAGATTTTCTTCATCACATGGACACATATCGTATGTTTCCACGGAGGAGAAGCCTGGTCTCCTTTGTTCCATGGCTGCAATAGAGCTGGCAAGGCAGCAGCCCAGGTGCCTCCAGGGGACTCATGACAAAACCACAGTTTTCCCTGGTGTTTTACACATAGGCACTCTCTTCTCTTCAAAAGCTGTCTCTTTATTTTCATCTCAAGCACACAACTCTATTAATTTTAAGTATTTCTCAGTATAAGCCCTGCTGGACTTGCTTTAATGAAAAAGTAGGTTCATTTAGTCAGCAGCATTCTCTTGAAGTAAATATTTTTCTTGTACCCTTTAAAACCTGTCTAAATGGCCCAGCAACGTCATCTGCAGTGAGTCCTTTATCCTGCTCAGCAGTCACACTCTGAGGGCCTGCGTACACTGACACTCTCCCGTGCAAATCAGTAACAGCGCATGCTACCCAGTTACAGCCAGTGGGCTAAAATGTTCACACTTAATTGATTATAACACAGCACAATTCCTGCTCCAATTCACTTGATATAAAAAGATATCTTTGCTGTCCACAGGCGATAGCTATAAAAAAAGAAAAGCAAATTTCATTTCTCAGTTTCACGAATCCTCCACATGTGAGGATGTGCTTGAGGCATGAAGGGATGGTGGCCCTTCTAGTAGCATGAGTGACCTTGCAGTCAGTGTTACACGTGGCTGAGCAGGGTGGAGGCAACACTGTGGGCCTCCTGGGAGGTCACAAGAGCCAGGTGGCAGACCTCACAGCTGGACTCTGACCTGCCCAGCAGAAGTAGGACTTCCAGGAAACTACTGTGCTGTGAGGAGCCCCCAGGCTGTGGACCACATAGAAACAGGCCGGGCGGCAGACCCTGCTCAGCCCAGCCCTCGGCATCTCCCCAGCTCCAGCTCTAGCCACATGAGGACTAGAGGATTCCACTTCTGGTCAGTCAAGTCCTCTCAGCCCCATTGGAGAGCAGGCAGCTCAGTTCTGTCCTTCCAGACTGCTGAGCCACAGAATCCACGAGGATAACACAATGATGATCACACCCAGCACTAAGATTTTGGGGATTCACAAGGTGTGATAGCTGGCTAAGGTCACCACTCAGGCAATAAGTTTGATCCAGTTTGAAGGCTGGTACCTGGAGGACCATTTAGGCCCATGTAAGAAAAATTATCTTCCTAATAGATTTGAGACCAATTTTCCACAAGGGAAGAAAAATCTAGGCTCTTCTGAAAGTTATTTGTGCTTAGATATGGCTTTTAGTTTGTGTAGCACTTTTAAATTAATTGTGAAAGGCCTCCCAACTTTTCCAGTGAGATTTCAATTGCCTGGAAGCAGAGGAACATCCTATCTCCCTTGGTCTCCAGCCTTCTCCAGCAGCTACAGCAGAGCTCAGCACCCAGGCCTCCTCCTGTGCCCCTGGGGCACAGTCTATCGGACTTTGGGTGCTTGGTTACCTGGTTTGGCTTCTCTGCTCACATTTTCTGATGTGGGAAGCACTGGTAAGTGGGGTAGGGGAGTGGAAAGACCCCATGTGGGGTCAGGAGACCTAGGGTTAAACCAAGTGCCATCTCCTTTGGAGCCTTCTTTCAGCCTAAGAAACAGATAATAATTTATCACAAGGTTATTCTGAAGTTCAAATGAAGTGATATAGGTAAAAAATGCTTTTAAAATTGAAATCACTATGCAAATAAAAGTAAAGGATTATTACTACCTGCTGTGTGTATTTGCATAAATTACATCTCTGGCCTCCGTGAAATGGGGATAATAGCAGTTATTACCTCTTGCCAGGATGATGGCAATGCCTCCTAACTGGCCTTCCTATTTCTATTTTTGTGCTTTTAAAAGGCATTCTTCACACAGCAGCTGGGTGATCTTTTTAATATGCAAATCAGGCATGTCCTTCTGTTTAAAATCCTCCAGTGACTTCATACTGTAGTTAAAGTCTAAACTCAAGCTCAGAGCCTGTGCAGCCCCATACCATCTGGGTGCATCTATAGTCTCTAACCTCTGACCTCTGACCTTTGCCCTCTGCCATGAATGCTCTATGACCTGCCACATGGCTTCCTCCCTATCCCTCAACCTACCAAGATCCCTCCAGCCCCAGGACACGGCTTGTACTACCCCGTAGGTGGCTGTAGCTCAGGCAATGTCCCTGTGCCTGTCAGCATGAAAGGGGCTCCCTGAACTGCACATGCTCCTACGGCTGCCCTCTGCTCACCAGCACCTCCCATCTCACATTTACACTCTGTCTTCCCCACGGTGATGTGAGTCCCTCAAGGACAGGTAGCTTCCAAGCACACAGTAGGCCCTCAGCAAATACTTGGTGAATGAGTGAATAGATGTTTGAGAACTGCAGGCCCTGCCCTGTAGGATTCGCAGCAGCTCAGCCTGCGTGGAGAGGAGGGTAATGGTGTGATCGCACAGAGCATTATTTGAACCAGATGTAGGCCCGCGGGCCTGACAGCTTGTCTGCTCTCTGACTGGGACTGTTCCTGGTAGAGATTACCCTTATCAGCAAGACAAGTGTCCAGCTAAATTTCCATTACCCACAGCCTTCGGGGCGTTGGTAGCAGTGGCTGACTCCCCAAGGGCTCAAACCCTCACTGACGTCATGTTCTGACCCTGAGCACTGCTCACAGCAATTCTTCTTGAGACGTTTCCATGGTGTTTTGACAACTAGGACAGGCCCCCATCTCTGATAGAATTTGGATAGGACGGGCAGCAGAGGGATCAGGAAACAAGTGCTAGGGGTGGAGGGGCTTCCTGCTGCTGCTGGTCCTGAGGTCATCATGTGCACAGCCTGACTTCTTATGTCAGGAGTAACAGAGCTGAGCTGCTTAACAAGGGCCTCAAAGTGGGTGACGTAGGAAGTGGGCAGCGCCTGGCAGACTGCCGTGCAGGACCCAGCCCCAGTCACATGGAGCAGAAGGCCAGCCTTGCCCTTTAGAGGATGTAACTCAGAGATTGCCTGCCTGCGTCCCCTTTGCCCAAACTTCTTCTGCTGGCCATGCCTTGTTCAAGGGAAGCTGAGAAGCCAGGTGTCATGGCACATATCTGTAACGCTAGCTCTCTGGGAGGCTGAGGCAGAAGGATTTAAATTTGAGCCCAGTCTGGGCAACTTAGTGACTTAGGGAGAACATATCTCAAAATAAAAATTCAAAAAGGGCTGAGGTTGTAGCTCAGTGTGAAGGGACTGGTCTCAATCCCCATTACCAAAGAAAAAGAAAAAGAAAAAAAAAGTTTAAAGGGACATTGAGGAAGATGAGGCCTTTGTAAGCTGCATGGAGCCCCGCAGACCCTCTGGAGATCCTCTTACCAACAACGAGAGCTTGACAAGGTTGAAGGACAACTTATAGTTGTCACCTTGCTTTTGACCAGCAACCAGCCAAATTTAAAGTCACTGGTGACATCCTCAAATGTATAAAGGTGAATTTCATGCTGAAATCAAGAAGGCCAGGAAAAGGGTTTTAGAAGTCTCAGACAGCGAGTTGCTCAAGTTTCGGTGAAACTCACCAAACATATATTTTATTCATAGATATATTTTCCTACCATAAACACTTTTACCCGCCCTACAATTTGGGATGTAACTAGGATCATGGCCTTTTAAAATGTGCTCTGGTTTGGTGTGGCGGCACATATCTGTCATTTCAGCATTCTGGAAGGCTGAAGCAGGAGGATCACAAATTCAAGCAACTTAATGACTTAGTGAGAGCCTGTCGTGAAATTTAAAGGTCGAGGTGGGGGGGAGGGCAGAACGCAAAAGTTCAATCCTTAATTCTGTCCCCCACCAAACAAAGTGTCTTTTGTGGATTGGACTCTTGCATTTTGGACTTTATTCCAGCGGCAATGTTTTTTAAGATGAAAAGTTTGAACATACTCCACTGGGCAGATTCTAGAGCAAAGGAACAAATCTCTGTTGTGCAATATAAATTAGGATCTCCTCATGTTCGGTTAACTCAGAAGTCACTGTGCAATTAACATTTCAGACACAAGGATGCATGTTCATATTTGTGGCTCCTGTTGGTCAAACAACTATGCCAGGAATTCCTGTGCACAGCCTGGCCAGCCTAGGACATCCAGGTACATCTCATTCCTGGTTCAACACCCAAGAGAGAGAGGAACAGCATGAAGTGCAAGGACACATCTGCAGGCTGGGTTGGGTGGGACACCTGCTTGTCCTTGAGTCTATTCCTTGTCCTTGGAGCCTCTGTTTTGGACTCTGTGCATGAGATTAGTGTAACTCATCAGCATCCTGCAGAGAGGCTGTTTCTCATGATCTGGAGGCTCATGTTGTCTCCTCCATGCCATGAGAGAGGGTCACAGCACCAGCTACATCAGACTATGTTCAGGGCTCCCAGAGTTCTGCGATGGTCTCTTGGTGCTGAGAGATGCAGCAGAGATGGGCTCAGCCTGCTCCTCTGCTCATGACCAGGGTGATGTCACTGCTGCAGCTCAAACCCAAACCCCACTGTGATGGCCTTAGGGGAGGATTATGTCATGTGGGATCAGTGTCTTTGCAAGATACCCTAAAAAGTTCCCTCTCCCATTCTACTCAAGGGTGCCACAGCAAGATGGCAGCATCAGAACGGGAAATGGCTTTCAGTTGATATCAGTTCTGCTGTACTTTCATCCTGGACTTGTAGCCTCCAAAATCCAGAGGAATAAATGTCTATTGAGTACAAAAAAACAAACAAACAACAACAACAACAACAACAAAACCCTATTGATTCTAAGCCACCTGGCCTGTGGCATTTTTTATAGCAGCCTAAACAGACTGACATTTAATTTCTCTCTATTTATAAAAAGGCAACTTGGGGTGGCTTCTTTGACCCCATACCCACCTGGAAGGAGCAATCAGGGAGGTAAAGGCTGAGAGAACCTTCCTAGTTTATGACCTGCAACAGAGACAGTACTACAAAGGCTTGTAAAACAGGAGAACTGGATCCTAATCTAGGTCAGCATCAAGGATCAATTAGGCATTTGGGAGCATCCTCTGAACCATGTCATTTCTTTAACATCCCTTTGATAGTTCTACTCCTCATTCTTATTGCGTATGTCTCCCAAAAATTGCCTTCCCCAATTTAATCTCATGTGAAACACACTCAAAGGCTTTTTAAATTGTCCTCCTTTATGCCTCCAATGTCAGTGTTTTCCCGCTCATCACAAAGTGCTCCTGGTGGGACCTGCTGCCCATGTGTTTATGATTCTTCTGCAAACTTTTCTCAGCCCAATCCTTGGGAATCCCTCTACATTATCTCCGAGCCTTAAGCAAGCCTCTTTCTGTTCTCATGCACCAAGATGAAAGTGTCATGGGCTTTCCCACATGAGCTCATGACTCCTTTTTCCTATTTACCGTAAGAAGGATGTAGATAATGTATAGCTACATAGACAAAGATGCTAATAGAAAAGAGGCAGGACTGAGTACAGGAATCTGCGAGACACCAGGGGGTGGACAAGGGAGTGGACTGCGGCACGGCCTCCCTGCCGAGGGTGACTCCTGTGGCTCAGCCTCATTTCACTCTAACAAGAAGCCCTTTCCTTTCTTCTCTGTGCAGAGTAGAGCAAAGCAGCCCATCCTTGGTATCTACAAGATGTCTTCCCAGAAGGGATCTTCTGTCTTTCAACTCTGTACTCCATCCAGAAAACAGGCTTTAAAAAATGAAATTAGTCTTTTAAAGTACTGTTGAGTGATTTACTGTGATCTCAGAAGTAAACCCTCTTTATAAACACTAAATAAAGCCAGAAGAAACAAACCTTCCCTCTCCAGAAGCTCATCACTATTCAAATTTTGGGATTCTCTGCAAGGTCTACAGAAGGTGACCAGGAAACAGAAGACCCGGGTGGCTCCTGAGGGTTTGCTCGAACTGAGCTCCTGTTCAAGTCCTGTCCAGGCTCTGGATGAGCTCGTAGGTTCTGGGGTGAACTTGCAGCCCTTCTGCCAGGACATTGCCTTTCCTCCCATGCCAATTCACTCCCCCTTTGAGGGACCCCACTGGCCCCTCTTTTACTGCATTTTCCTCTTAAGGACCTGTCTCAGGGTGTTACACAGAACATGTGTCTAATACAACCTTGCTGTAGGGATCTGTCTATTTCTACCTTCTCTCTATCACAGGGATCTAAACTGAGAAGCTCCCTTCTCACTCCTTAGGGCCACCCTCTACCTCCCTGTTCTCAATCAGTGACTGCAGACATTGGCCACTTTCCGCAGGGCCAGGGCTGTCCCCCAGACCTGGAGTGCAGAGAGGTCCACACTGGCTTGATCTCTGCTGTTGCCATCTTCAAACTGTTAACATCTTGGATGAAATGGCCTGTTCATTCTGCACTTCAGCCTCCCTTTACAATCAGCACACACATCCTGACTTTCCTACTTCTCCTGGCAGGGGAAAAGATGGCTAAATAATTAAAATATGGTTTGGTGCTATTAGGAAGTAATTCCAGAGAGAACTGAGGAGCTGGTAATAATAAATAGATGTTAGCAATTAGTGCACCAATTGTAAGAGGTGCAGAGTGCTTGGAGAACTTTATTTACTTTGGAGAGTTTTTTTGAGACGGGCTATCACCCTGTAGTTCAGGCTGGTCTTGAATTTACTATGTAGTTCAGGCTGGCCTCAAACTTGCAATGATCCTCCTGTCTCAGCCTCTCAAGTGCTGGGATCAGAGGCATGCGCCAACATACCCACCTACTTGTAGAGCTTTAAAATGTTATCCTAAAGCTGGGGGGAGTGGCACACACATCTGTAATCCGAGCACACAGCAGGACTACCATGAGCTCCAGGCCAGCCTGGACTACATAGCTAAACCCTGACTCAAAAAAAAAAAAACTTTTTTTAATTAAAAATGTTCCCCTAAATATCATGTTTCTCCCAATCTGTTAGTATCATAAATATCCACTATCCAAATTAATGGCTACTTTTATTTGCATATCTTCATGGTTCAGAGTGTCTTGGTGAGTTCTTACACCTCTGTGAAGCTTCTATTTCTACTGTCTCTCCACTTTACAAATGGTAAACGGAGGCCAAGCCTGCCCTTCCTGGGAGATCCCCATGTATATCTAGCAGTTGAAGCCACTTGCTGTATGTCTGGGCTCTTCAATGAGTCTCCAGCATGTGGTTTGCCAAGGGGTGTTATAGTCAGTGACTGCAAGGAAAACAATTATGTACAGGACACATAATTTATAGTATTATTTGTAATGGTCACCCAAGGGGTCAAATACAAAGAAAGTACAGAAAATCCATTCATTCATCCACTACGGACCTAGAGAATCCAGTTAAGGACCTGGATCCCATTGCAATGTCCTGCATGAGTCCAGCTGAAGACCTGGAACCTTTGATGATTCCTCCCAAGAGTCCAACTGGAGGCCTAAGAGCCCATGACAATGTCTCACGCAAGTCTATTTCATGGATCTGTGCTGGGAATGCTCCAAGGTCAGCCATGAAAGTCTATACCAGTGGGATGAAGGATCTGTGCCAGTAGGCTGAGGAAGGAAGCAACATTCAAAGTAAGAACTAGAGCTCCCCAGAAAAGTACCACAGCCATCCTCAGCAACAACAAGGTCCCAAGCTCCTCCAATGATAAGAACAGCCAAGTTCCTATCAGGAAGCCAGCGTGACAAGCTTCTCCTAGAGATTGAGCAGCACATCATCTTCCCCTCCTGAGCCAGGAAGCAATGCTCAACATAAGGACCAGAGCTCCCCCAAAGTGAACCACAGCCATTCTCAATGACAACAAGGCCCCGAGATCCTCTGATGATGAGAACAGCCAAGTTCATATCAGGGAAGAAGTTCGACAAGCTTCTCCAGGAGAACCCACGTCAACAGGAGAACCAACAGCACCAAACAACACTCTTCTTCTGCAGTCCTCCTTTTATGTTGGCAACAATCCTCAGGTGGGCCATCCATGCTCAGCACCATGCTGATTCAGGTCAGCTGGTATTACAAGTTGACCATCAGTTTTCAATCTACCACAGGCACAAATGTCTATTTGGGCCCTGTGTGGACTGCAGAATTCCAAATTATTCGACTGTCACTGCCTCAAGAGAAGAAGGGCTAGCTCTCTGGAGAGTGAGAGGCAGTGACCCCATCCAGAGTTCTCCTGTTAGGTTCTTTGGTGAAAGAAGCAAGATTTAGTAGAGTAGAATAGTAGAGTGTTCTCATCACTCCGAATCATGCATCTGTCCCTTAAACTCCGCCAGCAAGGACCAAGCCTTTAAGCCAGCATTTCCTGCCCTGTACTCTGAACACTCATTGGATGGTGTATCCAAAGGAAAGTAACACAGAAAAGGCTCAGTGGTCAGGAGAGTCAGAGAAACAAAACAAACAAACAAACAGATGAATTACCTGAACTTCTGATGTCATTCTATGCATGATTTTAATATACTGAACCTGTACTTGCTACTTGGTGTGTATATAGGCATACAGCTGCTCTTCTGCCAGTTGTGGCCAGAGCTCACACTCCTGGAGCCTGTGTGGAGTGTCCAAGACAGCACAACTGTAGCCGTCAATCAAAGTTTGCCCTCTTCTGGCTTTCCTGGGAGAAGGCAAACGTACGGCCATTTCTGATCTATAGTGTCTCATAACCAGCAGCCACCACTGTCCTGGTTGAACAGAGAAAACAAACCAACATCAAAAACTACAGAGCTAGGGCCAGGAGTTTGGTTCAGTGGCTTAAGCACCTGCCTGGCAGGTGCAAGGTTGTGAGTTCAATCCCTGGTGCCACAAAAAACAAAACAAAACAAAACTACAGAGCTGCACACCAGGGTCTGTGCAGGACAGGGTGCATTGCTGAACTCTGAGTCCCAAGACCTGGTGACTAAACTTTTGACAAAGGTGCAGGGTTTAGCTGTTGCTTTCCCTCTAATCTGTGCCCCTGAGTCCGAAACAGGTCAGGTGACAAGCCAAGATACATATGTGTGAGCTCTGTAGCCTGACATCACAGCTCGGATGAGTATTCTGAAATGTCAGTTTTGAACTGGGATCCACACCAGGAAAAATAAGCCTGAAATGCTGAAACAAAAGCAAATGTTAACTTGAACCATTTTAGGGATTATATCAAAACTGTTCCTTCCCAAATGAGCCTTGGGAGCAAAGTAGAAGAGAGGGATTTCCAGAAACAGATGAGGAGGCTAGAGTATGCAGTACCCTAACATGGAAAGAAAAAAAAAAATGAAAACAACCCCACCCTGAGATGACCTCTAACACAAGAGCTTGGAGCACATGGCTCCCATCACCTCTGAGCAAATAGGCTTCTAGGATTCACTTTCCTTCCACTTCTTCCATTTCTTTTCTGCCTTCCTCTGTTGCATAGTATAGTTTAGAAAGTGGGAGGCACATGACAGAGAAGAAAAGGTTGGAGAAAGTGGGGAGACCATGTGATAAAGGGGCAGCATAATACCCTATAACCCAAGAGGACAGGCTCAAAGAGGGCTCCTTGGAGCCAGCAGGCAAGGCTAGGCACCAGCATCTTAGTATGCTTCAGAGTGAGGGTGATGGGTTGTTCTAACTACACATGCCTGCCAGTTGCTGTCCAGGTAGATGGTAGCCACAGGAGAAAATGTCATATGCCTGAACAAAACAATGATGAGTTGAGCCAGACCTCAGAGAGCTTGGAAAGCTGTGTGAGTTTAGATCTCACTCTATAGGTGGGCGTACACAATCACAGACAGATCTGTGCTGCTCTCAGGAAGTTTGTATCCTCGGAAGATAGGGAACTACCTAAGAAGCTTTCAACCACAATGAAGCCAGACCAGGACAGGTGCAAACTCCTCTGACCAGACACAATGGAGCAGAACTATCCCTGTGGTACCAAAAGGAGAAGGCTCTGATTTAGGAAGAAAGAGCCTGCATTTGGTTTTGGAAGTGGGAACTTGAAGAGTCTGTCCTTGCTGAGTGGCTGTGGGCAGGTCAAACTGAAGTTATAAACAGAGAGGGGAAGTTAGAAAAAGAAGAGAGAATGGAATGGAGCCTTCAAGATAATGCCAAAAAAGCAGTGCAGTAAGAATCAGCAAACAGGATGTGAAAATGCATGTCTGATGCAGTAATACAGGTTAGGTCTGCCCAGTATGAAATTCAGAGCTCAGTGTGCTCCATAAGGTTTTGAACTTGGACATTTCGGACTGGAGGCATTTGACATTACATTGTGTTCCCCAGGCCAAGCCTGGTACCTCACATCGGGCAAGGAGTCCATGAATTCTGGTAGGTACACATATTGTCTTAGCCTGCATTCCTAGGGGGCTGAAATGGAGCTGCTGCCTCCATGAAACTTTAGGACCCTAAGCCCCGGTTTAAGCCTCTGCAGACTCCCAACTGACCTCACAGTCTGCTCACCAATCCTACTGTGGCTGAGTCTAGAGCAGCAGCTACTCCTGTCCTCCCATGCCAAGTGCTCATAGAGCCACTGCCTGAACCACGCCCACCCATAGCCCACAGGGAAGGTACAGTTGGACCCAAAACCAAAGCAGGTGATCGGTGAGAGGGCCCTAGTTTTTGAGGCTGGGATTAAGGCTCAAATCCTGGTTTACCACTCACATGTGCATGGACTGAGTTACATCACTTGCCCCATCTGAGCCTCGGTCCTCTCATCTTTGCATGGGTATGATGGATGCTTTCAGGGTTCTGAAGGATAGACACAGCTATATGTAGTGCGCATGATCCTGTGGCCAGCAGGTGCATCTCCTAACTGGAGCCCTGGCCCAGAGAAGCTGCATCAACATTGGTCCAGGCTCACACTTTAGGAGGATGTGTCACATCCCACAGTTGGGCAGCAGAGCCCACCTCAGTCTGCTCTGAGATGTATCTCAGGGCAGGAAGGAGGCAGGAGCTTGATCAAGTCTCCAGACACATGTAATCCAGCCCATCACCAAATGCCTCCAAGATTTCATCAGCTGGAATCATTTCCACAAACTCCAGGCTCATGGCTGCTGGGAGATGTACTGAGAAGTCCTTGTCCCACGCCCATGTAGTTCCGTTTGTGTTTTGGATGAGACCGAACTACTCATTGGCAATGAAGTTCTATAGGAAGAGAACTTTCCAGTGGGCCTTTTCCCAGACTACATTTGAAGTACATCTGGGCCTAGAGTGGGATATCAAAACTCTTGGTGGCTTTTGAGGCCTCTTTCAATGAATGCTATGCAGGTATGAAGAGTTTATAGGATCTAATGTACTATCTGGAATCACTCCCAAGCTTATCCACAGAGCACTCTTCTTTTCTCCAAATCCACTGTTCAGTAAATTGCCCCAAGTAGCTACCAGGAAAACGACACCAAGTGCTGCTGTGGTCACCCTTGCTTTACAATGAATATTCAGCATTTGCCCTTATAAATTTTGAAAAATCTACTGCTATAACTCAGTTATCTTCCTCAAACCTCAAGCAGCAGGGGTGACTTGACATTAATTCCTCTACTCTGTGAGCATCTATTGAGTGCCTACCTGCCAGGGACTGGGGTTTGACAGTTAATAAGCGCATGGCCACAGGCCTATAGAGAGTTTCACTGGGAAGGAGCAGAGACCCACGGAGGGTGGAGCTGCCAGAGATCAGTCTTAGTGACCCCTGAGGGTCACGCTGCAGCCAGGGAGGCTGGTCAGTAGGCTGAGCAGTTCTGGGTGTGAACATGCTGTCTCCCTTCTTGTTCTGTCTAGCAGCAGCATAGGGGTCCTGACCAGCATGCCCTCCACCTTTCAGTTCATCTTTCCTCCTGGTACTGAGATCCTTTGGAAATCAAGAAAAACAACAAATAAAACCTTTCTCCATCACTCCAGTGACCCTGCCCACTGCTCAGCTCTGGAAGGGACTGATACTCAGAAGTCAAAGCAATCGATCCTCTGGCCTGCAGCACCTCACGCCCCCTGCTGCCCGCTGTGTTTCACACGTCATGCACACACGTGCATGGACACACACACACACACACACACACACACAGAGGCTCCTTCCTGATCACATCAAGCTTGACCTCTGGGAAAATGGCCCCGCCTGGTGGTTCAGGGCACTTGGGGCGTGGTTCCTGGGTGCTGAAGTCCGGCTGTCTGTTGACTGTGGGAGTGCTCCAGGAAAACTTTATTTACAAAGCAGGTGAGGCTAGGTTTGGCCTTGGTTGGATCTGTGGTCCCTGAGGAATAGGAAGAAAACCAGTCAGGTTGCTCTGCAAACCCAAGTTCCAAGCCAGTTATGTAAAATTGAGTCTTCCCTGGTCCAGCAGAACATTCATGACACCAGTGGAGGCCTCCGAGCCCCAGCTCACCACCCTGCTGATCAGGGCCTGAAGGAGCCAGAAACTCGAAGTCAGTTCTGAGGGTGTCTGAGAGGAGAGCGCTACTCAGTGCTCACAGCTGTGCAGAGAGGAAACCATCTTGCTGGTCTTTTCTCCAGAGAACTGCATGAATAATAAACAGATCAATGCCAATTAAAACAGGAAAGAAAATCTGGCTCTGTCCCAGTGAAGAGCTACGGGAAGATGTTCTGAGGGAAACCACCACTTGCTGGTCTCCTTCCTGTCAGTAATGGTAGTGGAGGGTGCCAGGGCCACAGGGACCCTCTTGTGTTTAACCTCAGGACACTGGGCTTCTGGAAAAAGGTTCCAGTCTCGTTCCCTGAAATTGTCAGGAAAGATGAGCTTTTCACTCTGTGTGGGGAGCACTGGCAACAAGATATCCTGAAGACCCAGAGGGAAGGATTTCCTCTGGTTTCCCCTAGCACTGTTGTGATCATCACTGGGGCCTGGTGGAGGCCACTTTTCTAATCTATTATGAGTTTTCTAAGGGCCAGGCACTGTGCCAAATGTATAATCTCCACATAGCAGGGAAGGAAGCCAAGCTTTGGGATGATAGTTTGTCCCAAAGCCCACAGTGGGTTGAAAGACTGGAGTTTGAACCCACGTAAACAGAACTCATAAGATATGCAGAGAGAGAGAGAGAGAGAGAGAGAGAGAGAGAGAGAGAGAGAATATAAGGAATTGGCTTACGTTGCTAAGGCTTGGAAATCTGCAGAGCAGCCAACTGCCATAGACCCAGGAAGGGATGATGGTACAGTCCAAATCCAGAGGCCATCTGCCACAGAATCCTTTCTTCTTTGGGAAACTTCAGTCTTTTTTCTCAAGTCCTCAGCTGATTGGAGGAGGCCACCTGCATTATGGAGCATCATCTGCACTACCCGGAGTCTGCTGACTTAAACGTTGCTCTCATTTAAAACACCTTCGCAGAAACCCATGGAATCCTGGGGGCAGCTCTCTAGGTTCCGAGGCCCAGCCAAGCTGGAACATGAGGCAATTCTCCGAGCCCACAAGCGGCAGCCTTCCCTGAAGTCTCAGGCTTTCAGACCTGCTGAGACAGAATCTGATGGGAACCTCTGAGAAGCAGGAGGAGGACCACTAACTGCTGCTCCTGAGACCAGCCCTCAGTACCCAGAACAATTTGCTGGTTGGTTTTTACTCAGGACTTTCCAGAACTCTTCTTTCTATTCCACAGCAGAGAAAGAAAAGTCTGGGTGTCCCACAAAGGCCATGCAGGTGCTCCTGACCTCACTATGCAGCCTTTCCTGACAAGGCTGATGCCCTGGCTCCAAGATGACCCCCTGTTGTCCATGAGGTGCTAAGATGCCCACCCCATCCTATGTACTCCCTGCTGGGGCACAGGCAGCTATAGGTGGGAAGGCAGCAAGGCTGTGACTCCATGATCTTCTCTGGTCTGTAATTATGTCATGCCCAAACCAAAGATTTTGCCCTAGATCAGCAACTTCCAGGTCCTCTCTCCCTCCCACAGAGTACCCAATGGGATTCAGAGTAGATGAGATTAGAGTCAGTGTCAGAAAAGAGTCACCTTGGCCAGGCTTGACAGGGCTCCCTGGTATGAAGACCCCAAGTCACTGCCTCAGGAGGGATAAGGGCAATTCCTGACCCTCATGCGGTGACATCCAGGAGTCCTGACCCCTTCAGGCACATGTGGACTTTCCTGGGGAGTGGTCAGCCTTCGTGTCCCCAACCACACCCACCCCTCTGGCTTCCTATGAGAACAAAGGAGACAAAGGGCTGGAGTCCCATCACCCTGCACACCACCCCTGCCCAGTTCCTCTGATACCCACCCCAGCCCATGAGGAGGTCAGTGCCTCTCACTGGTGCCCACCTGAGTGGGACTCAAGGGAGAAAGGGGCTAAAACAGGAGAGGCAGAAAAGTGAGCAGGGTTGCTTGACCCTGCTGGAATGGCTACTCTGAGGATGATGACCAGGTCCAGAGTTCAGGCAGGCAGTTTCAGAGGCAGCAGAAACAGAGGTCAAGAAAGCATGCAAATCCTCACCCCACCCCCAGGGCAGAACATGTAGGGCGAGGTTCTGTCCTTGGGTTCAGACTCTGAAGCCAGGCCTAGAGCTCCTACAGGAAGGAGTGGCCACCTACAGTCACTTCATTCTTGCAGTGGGAGCAGGTGGGAATGAGCTGGAGAGAGCAGCTCTGCTATCTCCCAAAGGTGCACTGAGGGCCCTGAGCAGAAGGGACAGGCAGCTCAGCTCCACTTAAGGAGGCTGGTGGGCGGCCTTCCCCCATCCCCCCGCCACTTCCCATGGCCTGTGGAGCAGCTGTGACAAGTCCAGGGGACAGCAAAGCATCAAGAAAGAAGAAACTTGGGTCTCTGGATGGCTGCAGAGCCAGCCTAGTCTGGATGCCACTCTGGGCTGTGCTGTGAAGGATGCCAAGGCCCACCGGTCACAGCCTCTCGCCCTTCTAGCATGGAGGGCAGGAGGAAAGAAGCAGCCTTAGTCTCAGCCCCACATCTCTGCAGGCCAACTACTGTGGGATGCGGGTCTGGGGAGAATGGAGGGGCCACGGAAGGATACTCCACTGGCTGGGAACCTGTGACCCCCTGGGAAGGCATGGAGCTCACAATTGTTCTCCATAGCTTCTGTCCCATTCCTAGACCACAGGACCTCAGATCTCAAGAAGCCCCAGGGCACTATCTGAAGTGACAAATTTATTTCCACTCACAACAAAGGCCCAGGGAGGGCCCTTTTTCAACCCAAGGTGGCTCCAATTACTTAGTTCCTTGATATGTAGTCTGTTTGCTATAAATATTAAGAAAATTACTTTTCTACTTCAATCTGTATCATAAATCATATACATTAGCTTTTATCAATATTAAATTTACTATATTTTTCTTGATCTCTAGGTAACAAGAAAAAGGAAAGAGAAAAGAGCCCAACGCCAAAATTCATGGGTTAGAGATCTTATGCTCTAACAGCCCAAAAGGCTGAATGGGAGGAGCCATGCATTTTAATGAATTTTTATCCAGTTAGGACGCGCGAGCACTTTTCAAAGATAGATCATCCCAACCAAATGGCGGCTTCCTGCAGGCTGCCTGCTAAGACTCTGTGTGATAATTCTTTGCTTACCACAAGGCTTTGTGAACAGGAAAAATATCAGGCACGTGGATGACACCCAGGAGATTGTTTACTTAAGAAAAAAGGTTAAAGTCAAAGATTTTTTTTCCAGTCAGCAGGGGATCATATACACTTGGAGACCAAGGTCTCTGCATCTCAATGTCCTATCAATTCTAGCAAAGGAGAAGGGCGTCTGGGGCAGAGCCTGGAGGAGTGTTGATCCCCTGGGCTCTGTAGAAGCCCCAACATGGGGTCCGTGTGCTTTGCTTTCATGCTCAGGACGAGGAAAGGCCCCATCGGAGTCACCCAGAACAGTGGAATCAAGACAAACCACAGAAGCCCAGGAGCTGGGAGGATGAAGCAGCTCTGGTCACTGATGTCCTCAGTGAACAAGTGAGGGAAGGCTAGAGGAAGGCTGAGGAGACAGACGGACACTCTGGGGAGAGCAGTGCAGGTGCAGGGAAGGGAAGGGAAGCAGAAATCAGGTCAGCACCAAGGCAGCACCCAAGAGCAGCAGACAGGCCGCAGCGGGGCCTGTACACGAAAGATGCCCAGCTCAGCTCTGCCTTTTAGGTGCCACCCAAGCTCAGCAGCATATGGAAGAAATTTTATTTCTCCTCAAATGTTGGTGCTAATTTTGAAATCTTTTTATTCTAACAAGTCGTCAAGCTATGTAATAGAACACACAGATTGCAACCAAGTGACAGCTTTCAAAAGCAGAGCCCACATGTTCTGTGTTACATTGCTCCAAAAATGGGGACAGTGCAATGGAGCCACTACCCTCAGTCCCAGGTCCCTGGCTTACCCCAAATCCTCCCCGCTTGAGTGCCTGTTCCCAATACTCAGTGAGGCAAAATGTCACACCAAGTCAGGAAGGGTGCCAAATGGCAACACCTTCTGCCCATGTGGACCAAGTGAGGTCAACTCTTTGCTAATATCCCACAGGGGTCCTCAGCACCCAGCAGCTGAGCAACGGAGTAGTTATCCTCCTTGCAAACCAAACCTCGGTCAACAGAAACTGCACCAACCTCCCTAGCACACGTCAGGATTGTTGCATGGGGATACAGGAGTGATAGCTGGATAGACGTGAATAGCCTAACTCTGGCAAGCTCCTTCCAGACCAGTGTCCACGGAAGCAGCCTTGGGAAAAGAAGGAAAACTGGGTGCCTGGTCTCCAGAGCACAGTCCTCTCCTGCCTGCACATCCTCCTGAGACTGCAGAGACATCCCCAACCACAGCAGACCAGTGTGCCCTCCAGTGACAGTGGGCAATTCAACCATACTCTACAGGGCTGCTGGCAGCTCCAGTTTTCTTCTTCCATGTTTTGTACCTGGCAGCCCCTCGCCTTTCTGCTCATATGCACAGACCAGGTGGCTGTTATAATGATAACAATAACGATCAATACATCAATTGCCCCTATGCAGTCCTGCCCTCAGCGCTGTGCCCTATCTGTTAAGGACTCACATTTGACCAGGTGGTGACTACCCCAGTCTTGTAGGGGAGGAACCACAGCACAGCACTTTAAATACCGATTTCTACGTTGTAGCCTGTGGCACAGAGAGGGTCTCAAAGCCAAAGCTCCAAACCCTACAGGACTCAGTCCCTGTCCATCCTGCACTGACACCCCAGGCAGAAGTTGTCACTACTCAGCTCCAGTCTGAGAATGTCAGACTTCAGGGTAGTGGCCTGGGCACAGAGAGTGTCCAGGGCCCTTTCCTATGCCAACAGAGCTATATCCTCTTTGTCCTTAGCCTCTTTCTGCTGTTTGACCAGGTCCCTGCCACTGCCAGTTCTATATCCCAGGTCCCTGCCCCTATTCAGGCCCCCAGACTCCCCTCTGCACATCCCGACCCAACACTCTCTCGTCATTTTTTATTTTTCATCTTTTTGAGACAGGGTCTCACTATGCAGTTCAGACTGGCCTTGAGCTCACTTTGTATTTCAGGCTGGCCTCAAGCTCAAAAGGATCCTTCTGCCTCAGCCTCCCAAGTGCTGAGATTATAGGAATGAGCCACCACAGCCAGCTCCTGTCATTCTTGAGTTCAAACCTTTAAATGGGACTTTCTCGGTCTTGCTCCATGCTCTTCATTCAGCCAGCAGTGACTGCTGTCTGCTGAACCAGAGCTACATGTACAGTACTGACACAGATGAATCTCAAACACAAAATAAGTTTTAAAAAGCAAGTTGCATACACCATATACATAAATTAACTCAAAATGAATTAAAGTCCTAAATGTAAGAGCTGAAAATATAAAACTCATAGAAGAAAACATAAGGGGAAAGCTTCACGACATTGAATTTGGCAAGGATTTCTTGGCTATGACACCAAAAGCACAGACAACAACAGCAAAAATAGAAAAATGAGACTGCATCAAACTGAAAATCTTTTGTGTAACAATTCACAGAGTAAAAAGACAACCTATCCAATGGGAGAAAATATTCACAAACCATTTATTTGATACAGGGTTAATAGCCAAAATATATAAGGAACCCTACAACTGAATGACAAAAATAAATAAATAACTTGATTTTTTAAAAAGACTTCAATAGGCAGTTCTTCAAAAACTATACAAAAATGATCAACAAGCACATGAAAAGATGTTCAACATGACTAATCAATATGAAAATGCAAATCAAAACCACAATGAAATCCACCTCACAGTTATCAGGATGGCTACTATAAAAAGAAAAACAGAAATTAACAACTCCTACTGTGGATGTGGAGTAAATGGAAGTTTTGCACACTGTTGGGAATGTAAATGGTACAGCTGCCTTGAAAAGCAGTATTCTTGAGCCGGGCAAGGTGGCGCACACCTGTAATCCCAGTACTTGAGAGGCTGAGGCCGGAGGATCGTTGTGAGTTTAAGGCCAGTCTGGGCTACAAAATGAGCTCAAGGACAGCCTGAACTGCACGGTGAGGCCCTGTCTCAAAAAAAAAAAAAAAAAAAAAAAAAAAAAAAAAAAAAAAGAAAAAAAAAAGAAAAACAGTATTCTTCAAAAAATTGAAAATAAAACTACCATGTGATCCAGAAAACCCGCTCCTGGGCATACACCTAGAAGAACTGAAACTGAACTCTCCAGAAGGAATTCATATACCCTGGGCTCTGGGGAGTGACCTGGGGTCTGTTGCAGTGCAGTGGCTTGCAGTGGGCAGCACTGTACAGCACACTTGGAAATTGTTGGGACAGTACATTTTGTTTCTTTTTTCTTTTCTTTTTTTTTTTTTTTTTTT
This sequence comes from Dasyprocta punctata, assembly GCA_004363535.1. Classification (NCBI taxonomy): domain Eukaryota; kingdom Metazoa; phylum Chordata; class Mammalia; order Rodentia; family Dasyproctidae; genus Dasyprocta; species Dasyprocta punctata. The sequence goes on from RJWM01013333.1 coordinate 47,321, forward strand.
TTTTGTACCAGGGATCAAACTCACAACCTTGCTCCTGCCCAGGCAGGTGCTTAAGCCACTGAGTTAAATCCCCAGCCCCATTTTTTTTTTTGAGACAGGGTGTCAACATGTACTTCAGACTTGCCTTGAATGAACTCACCAGGGAACCCAGGCTGATCTCGAACTCGCAGCGATCTTCTGGCCTCAGCCTCCGGAGTGCTGAGATTACAGGTGTGCACCACTGTGCCCTGCTTGAGAGAGTAACCTTTATGTTGTATTTCTGTCACCATTATTTTTAAAAAGCAATTTGAAGAATCTTACGTAGAATACAAAAGACAAAACAATGTTGTGTCTAGGTTATTTATAGATGTAAACCTATGCAGTGAATGTGCAAAAGCAAGCCTGAGATGGATAAGCACAAATGAACGCTAGACCTCTGAGGGAGGAATTGCCGGGTATGGGTCCCATTTCTGCAGTAACAATCTTTCCTTTTTGTTTCTTAAGACCTGGAGTGAACTGAGCAAATATATTTAAGATTTGTTTTTAAATGGTTCCTTTGCTTATTTGTTTGAAGGGCCTGATACTGTAAAGTAAAAATCCAGCTCCTCCTTCCTGCTCCATCACCACCCATCCTGCCCCTCCTCCTCCCCACCATGAACCTAGAGGGACCACACTGTCCCCTCCGACATTTGTCACAGGGCTCTAAGAGCTGGCACATGCTTGCTACTCTTGGGCTTGGTTCCTGGCTTTATATATGCCACAGGCAAAAACAACTTCTCCTTCCTAAAAGAAGGGAATGGTCCCAGAATATTTTGCAAGGGGAGAGCCACAGGACAAATGCATACAAGCTTCTGTGGATCACCCCTGGGGGCCAAGGGGTGACAAGCAAGGAGACCACAGCAAAACGCAAACTTATTTGCCCTGAGCCAGGTCTGGACTCAGAGTGTCCTTGTCAGAGTCTCCTCAACCCCACTGTTTGTTTCCCTGCAGAACCTCATGTCAGGCAAGGCAACTCCAGGGCCAGTCAGGGCTAGGACATCACCTCTCAGCCCAGGGCTCCAGCCAGGCTTTTCCTCCTCAATGCAGCCCAAACTGAGGCCCAGGTTTAAGGAAGAACAGACTCATCTGTGGGGTCACCAGCTCTGCTGTAACGTAGGCTACAGGCTGGCTTGGGACAGCCTTACTTCAGAGAGGACCCTAACACCTAGGACCATTGCAGCCAGCCCTCCACGTTAGGGTCAGGAATGGGAGTGACGCCCCTGCAGTTTTCATGGCCACCAGCTATGCATATGCAGGTCAGTGGCAAGGTGGAATGGTTTCTCTACAGACTGAAGGCCCTGATGTTATTATAGACAACTGGGTTAAGTAGAAATATTATAGGCAGTCAGATGGTTAGGCAATACAGAAGATGAAAACATATTACAACTGTGGCCATAGGAGCATTTGTTGAAGGTCAGGCATGAAGGTAAAAATGGAAAACTGGGCATGGTTGTGCATGCCTGTAATCCTAGCACCAGGAGGCTGAGGCAGGAGGATCACTGCAAGTTCAAGACCAGCGTGGGCTACAAAATGAGTTCAAAACCAGCTCAAACTGCATAATGAGACCCTGTCTCAAAAAAAAAAATGATAAAGATGGAACGAGTAGGCCTATATGCTTCCCCAAGGCCTAAAATAAGTGGTAACTCCTGGTCCAATAAAGACTAGATAGACATCTGTCACCTTGGTGGGTGACCAAGAACCTGGACCTATCCATTCCTGAAAAGTTCTTTATTCTTTCCATGTACAGTTGCTATATAACTTGCTTCCCCACTGGATCAATATTACTTAAGCAGCAATACTTACAATCTTATTAGTTGATCATAACTTTAGCCCACATTGTACCCAACTTGTGATTTTGCTGAATAAAACTTCCTCTGTGAAGTGGGTTCATTGGCAACCCTCTTGGGCCCCCTTCTGTCTCTCTTTCAGGCAGGAGCTGTCTCTCCCTCTGTAAGATATCCTACACTTAAGCTCTGTTGTTCCTTAGAATTCATTCTTCAGTTTTGGGGAACACGAACTTGGTGCATTGGACACCTAGCAGGTTGGGAGCTACATTTATTTCCCCTATATAATCTGAAGGTTCGATGTCAATGTCCTGGGTTACACTGCCCCCTCTCTCCTGCTCCCTTCCTCTCCACATACTGGGAGGGTCACCCCAACCCTCTTGATTTTTCCTGGCTCACCCACTATGTTCCTCAGGCACCTGCAGGATGGGATTGAAGGCTATGGCAACTTTCCAACCCCAGGAGGAAAAGCCAGAGCCACCTTTGAGCCTGCAGCCCCTGAGGATGCCAGCATCCTTTTGCACACAAGGTCCTGCTTCAGGGCTGCATCCAGTTGCAAAGAAATGGCCCCTGGTCCCATACCAGAGTGTGAAATACCAGGGTGTGAAACTAGGTTGAACCTTCAAAAGAGAGGAGGAGGAGGAGGATTAAATACAGTAAGAGAGTAATTAGGAGGGGAATGTTTAGCTAAAAAGCAAGGTAAGGAGAGGAAGTGGGGGCTGATTTCAATGAGGGTGCCAGGCAAGACACCTCTGGGTACCCATCCTTACAGCGAGAACTGAGGGGATGAAGGACCAGCCGGAGACCAGCGCGGGTCACCTCACAGTCTGAAACTAGACCAGAACTGCTCTGTAGGTGGAGACTGTTTATCAAACCGCTGGGGTGAAGGGCATAATAACTGAATTGGGGCAGCAAGGCTTCTAGGAAAGGTATCTCTTGCTGAGTTCTCCCTCTGCAGTTCACTGGGTTCAGGATGGCACAAAGTGGTACCAACAGTAGTAGGGTTGGGAACTGTTACTCAAGAACCAGCTTCTACAATGCAGTGAAATACAAGCATTTACTGAGTATCTGTGGTGTGCAAGGCTCCTTGACCTGTGGGAGACTAGCACTGCTTCAACAGCCTCTCCAAAGGGACAAAGAGGCCTCCACCACTAACATGCAAATGGGAGCCCCCTCCCCACCGAAGCTTATGGTTCATTTTATTATAGCTTCTTTTCCTTCAAGGAGTGGGGCTCCCTGGTGCTGATCACTCACCGTGTCCCACCTGCTGTGCCCCTTCCTCGCCTTAATAGCTGATGATTCTTCCCCAGTCTGCAGGATTTCATCTGGCTCACCTACACACCTCATTTCACTTTATAGTCCCTATTTTTCTCAGCCTTCCCTGCCAGCAGATGTGGCTGGAGCAGCTATTTTTCATATTGGATTACCCAGAAAAGATCTTTCGTATACAGAAGGCTGTTTATTCTCCTTAGTCTTGCACACCTTGGGCTCACTCTAATCCTTTACATTTCATTCATTAAATCAGTCCTCAGAAACCTTGACAACAGCTCAGGCAGCAGGTCGGAGGTATGACCGTCCCACTTCCCATCTGGGAGTTGGAGCCTTATGTGCTGTCACCAAGTGAGGGCATGAGTTGTCTCCGCACAGTCTCTCCACATGCCGCTCTGATGCTTGATCATGTGGGAATGTCAGGAAACAAGAGTGATGAGCGCTGACATCTGGTTCATTTGGACCAAGCCTGAGGTGGTCCTGCTGGGCTGTTGGACTGAAGCGACTGAGGGGTGGAGAAGGCTAAGCCGTGGCCTCTTCCAGCTGAGTGGTCCTGGCCTCTGTATTCCTGGCTGGCTGATTCCCAAGTCTGCTCTCTGGTTCCCCTGGATACTCTGCAGCCTCCTTGGAACAATTCAAGGAATCCCTCCCAACATCATGAGACAGACAGGACTGCTGGGACCGACAGAAGCATTCGGCTAATCCCAATTAGTTCAATGTTCGATTGCCCCTCAAAACAATGGGAGCCGTTTCACTAAAAAGAACCCTTGAAAAATGGAGAATGCCTGTAGCCAGTTTGAATTTTTTGGATTTTCCCTCAGATATTACTTGAAATAGTTTTTACAGCTTTATCTATAATGTTTCATTTCTATCTATAAATTTGAGAAGGCCTTTATATATATAAAATGAATTCACTTAAAGAAAAATAAGATCCCAGGCTCAGGCCATGCAACCAGCTATAAGTGCCATCTGCTTCTGACCTGGACCCTTCCCTCTTACAAGGATTCAATCATTCAGAAAACAAACTCAAGTTAGATGCTGACTTATTCCTAGGGACCTGGACCACTGGCACCCTAGCCATCATTCCCGGGACAGCCCATGGGGTAGGCCAAGAGCTGGGCATCTGCTCAGCCCAGGTAGGGAAAGAGGCATCACTCTTTGTCCAGCTGACTTGATCTCAGACCGTCACGGTCTTCCCAACTCAATCTGGTCCCGTGCCCATGGCTACCTCTCAAGCCCCTCTACAGGACCTCCCCTCCATCCTGCATAGCATTCCATACTCGAGGACTGGGGCAGCCCATAGCCCATGAGTACTGCAATCAAGAGCAAAGGTGCTGGAGAGCTCAGACTCACTTAGAGGAATCCTGCACAGGGAGCAGAGAACATGGAGAACATGGTCCCCTTCACAGAAATGTCTGCGTGGTGGATTAATGGTCAACTCATACATCCAGCTGAACTGAATCAGTGTGGTTCTGGGTGTGGAAGGCCTGCCTGAGAATTATTGCCAACAGCATAAAAGCAGAATTGGAGGGGAAGATGCTCTTATGGATTCTCCTGGAGAAGCTTATTATGCAGGTTTTCCTGATATGAACTCAGCTGTTATCCTCAGAAGAGCTTGGGCTCTCACTGTCACTAAGGATGGCTACAGATCTCTTCAGGGGAGCACTGGTCCTTACCTTGATTATCACTTCCTGGCTCCAGTACAGATCTCTCAGCCTGGTGGCACAGATCCTTTACCCCACTGGCACAGACTTTCATGAGATGCAGACTTTCATGAGACATTGCCATGGGCTCTAGGTCTCAGCTGGACTCACGTAGGACATTGCTGTGGGATTCAGGCCCTCAGCTGGATTCTTTATAACTGTAGCGCATGGACAGATTTCTTGCATTCTTCCACATTTGACTTTTGAGTGACTATTATAAAATAATCCTACAAAGTGTGTGTCCCATATTAAATCTATTTCCTTGCAAATCTTAACTACAACAGTTTGCATAGCTAAAGGCAGAAGCAGATGTTTCCAGCACAGTTTGATTTACCATTAATTCCTCACCTAATGTGAGGTGCCAGTGTGCATGTGCATGTGTGAATGATTCCTAAGTGAGAGGGGTCAGTTGGTAACTCCTTGACCTGTGAGAGAGGTTCCAAGTCCAATTGTGCAGAGTTAGGATTCTGGTGGCTATAGGAAGGTGAGTTTGTAGGAGCAGAAGTTCAGGTCCACAGAAGCCCTGCTCTGGGCCTTGCAAGAAGTTCCCATGTCATCTTGTCCACGAGTGATGAACATGTATGTCACCTTGTCCACAGAACTTCTATGCAAGAACATTTTAAGAATTTGGCTGTCAAGCAGCACATATTTATTGGTAACTCTGGAAAATTCAGGAAAATTCAAAGGTCATTAGGTAATTCTGATACTGGACAGGATGTTTTGGCTCAGAAACAATAGAAATGAGACCAAGTCAAGCATTGTAAGCACACACACATGTTTGCACAGACAAAACTTCACTGTAGGAAGGGCACTTCAACTGAAGGGAGTCTGCATTGTGGAGAGAGGAACCAAACTGTTTATTCAACAAAGGAAGAGCTTGCATTTCATTGATGTGTTAGGGTGAGCTAATCTGGTAACTGACCATTAGTCAAAAGGTGTTCTTGTAACTCGGGCGTGGGGGCACACGCCTGTAATCCCAGAATTTGGGAGACTAAGGAAGGAGGATCGCTGCAAGTTCAAGGCCAGCCTAGATTACATAGCAAGACCCTGTCTCAAAAAGCCAAAAATAAATAGATAAGTGTATGTATGTATGTATGTTCTTGGAGTCAAACATACTGGCCTTGTACCTGGTGACCAGTGAGTGTCAGCTCTGTTCAGGAATTTCTGAGTTATCCTCATAGCCAGCATCATGGTCTTGCACAAATGTCTAGATAAGGAATGGAATTGTTTTGAAAATGGGACAGAGAAAGTTGTGTGCATGAGTTTGTTGTTTAAAAATAGCTAATTCAGGAAATCATCAACTGACAAATGCTTCTTACCAAGCATTTATGTGAAATGTAAAAGCAGCACAAGCCCAGGCTCCTGCCCTCACCATCCCCATGGGCACAGACAAGGCAGGACAGTGGTGCCCATGGCTCCGAGAATCAAGACAAGATCTCTGTGTTGTAGGGTACACACATCAGGGTTCCTCTGAGTTGATGCTGATGGTTCAGTCAGACCCAGTCTAGTAGATGGACAGCAAAAGTATCAATGTTACAATAGTCAGGACCATGTACTTAATGCTCTCATCCTCAAATATTCATATGTAGAAATCCTACCGCATGGTGATGGAGTGAGGAGGTGGGGCTTTTGGAGGGGATGAAGTCACAAGGATGGTACCAGATGGTTC
>RJWM01013334.1:0-54024 GCA_004363535.1 Dasyprocta punctata
GAAAGATAAAAAGTTAAGAATTAAATTAGAAATTAGGAAAAATTTTGTTTGTTTCTTGTAAGCCTGAGGTTAGGCCAAGAATTTACTTCCCCTCCCCCTGCCTCTTTCCTGTCCTGAAAGCTCAGGGTGGAAGCAAGAGATTGAGTCTGACATCCTCTCTATGTATGAAACCCAAGGAAGACTAGGAATGATGGGAAAGAGCAATGCTTCAACAACAAAGTCAAAAAAATTAACATGAATGTTCCCTTCACAATGGACTAAAAAAGGTTTTGTTTTGTTTTGGTACTGGGAATTGAGCTACATCCTAGCCCCTTACAAAAATTTTTTGTTTTGTTTTTGTTTTTGAGACAGGGTCTCACTGTGTGCTTTAGGCTGAACTTGAATTCACTATGTAGCCCAGGCTGGCCTCCAACTCACAGTAATCCTCCTACCTCAGCCTTCTGAGTACTGGAATTACAGACACACACCACCACACCCAGGGCCTTTTTAAAATTTTGAGACAAGATCTTGCTAAATTGCCTCAGTTGGGATCAAATTTGTGGCCTTTCTGCATCAGCCATCCAGAGATCTGGTATTACAGGTGTGTGCTTTCATACTCAGCTAAAAATTATGTTTTTAAAGATAGTGAAAAAAAATAGATCTAGGAAAAGGATAAGATAGACAGGAAAAACCAAGAGTTCCATGGGGTTTTCAATGGAACAAGATCTAAAGGGTAGAGATGGTCTGGCTGTTGGAACGCTGTACTTAGAATAGCTGGTGATTGGACTGAAGTAAGCAACTGAAAGCAGATCAGGATGAAAGATGTTTATCTTTGTATCAACCACATGTTTCTTCTCACATTCTTTTACTTTGACATTTCCTCCCAAGATTAAAACAACATTCAAAATATTTTTCCTTTATTTTTGATCATTGGCCTATTTTTCTGACCATGACTGCTCATGTTCTCAGAGGCTTATTCCTTCCTCCCCCAAACCTGGGCTTCCACGGAGGCCCAATCATCATGGGGCTTGGGGAGCTAGAGCTGGCCTTTCCTTGTTCTAGTCACTGAAGCCAAGTTCTTGGGAGGCATCAAAGATATGGTGGCATCATTGATGTAATTTTGGACCCATTTGTCATTGGGGTTGGCACAGACTTCTCGGTTCCTTTTGGTGACAAAGCTGTGGAGGCAAAGTTAGATGATCATGAGCTATAGAGTAGGGGCCCCAGTTCACAGTCTCCTCCAGCTCATATGGTTCATATTCTTTGTAGTCTCTTTTGGGCCCCCTGTGTAGTTCTCTTCAGAACTCTCTGATTTAGACTTCACTGTTTCTTCTGTCAGTCCCTTCCCCACTCAGTCTAGACCCTCAGGCTTGGGTTGAATAATGACCACCATTTATTGGCCCCTACAGGCATAGGTGGTAAAATGAGGAATTAAACCCAGGCTTCAACGTCCAAGCCTGTAGCCACCATTCTACTGCTTCTAGCATGGTGACCTCTTGGTCCTCTATGTCCCATTCCTGCCTCCACATTCATCTCCTGTTTACACAGAAATACGTGCAGGGAAGTGCTTACATGATTGCCGGCAGGGCACAGTTGAGGGCCTTTCTGTATCCCACCACCAGTTTCTTTGGCAAGGTTTTCTCAGTATACTTCAGGCAGCATGTGATAGAAGAGTTCACTGACTCAGGAATTTCTGAAAGAATCACATTGCAAGTTGAACTGGGAAGGTAGAGGAAGAGACCATGACTGCTCACCTCCATCTCCTACCTCTGATAGCAAAGTTCCTGTTAGTGGGGACTTATGAGAGCTTGATGGGTAATAGGGAAAGTGACAAAGATGAACCCTTCTTAGGGACAGATATGGGGGACATTCAGCCTCTGAAGTGAGGTTGGGGAGGAGGGTGAGAAGATAAAGCTATAAGTAAGAGGAGTTAGAGCAGAAGGAAAAAGTGGATGATTTGGAATCATTTTGGGTCAGAGTCTTGCCCCACTGTCTTGGTTACTTTTCTCTCATTGCTGAGACAAAATATCCAACACCCAAAATGAAAGAAGGAAAGGTTTATTTAGTTTAGAGTTTGTGGAGGTTTCAGTCCATAATCAGCTGGCTCCAATGCAGGGTGGCATGGCACAGGGACAACACTTCAAGGCAGCAGCCAGCAAAAGCAGCCAGAACAAAAGAGGGAAGAACAAGCCTCTTTTCCTCCCTTATATTATACACAGGCCACTCCCACACTCTAGGGCAGGTGTAGCACTCACAAAATCTTGCTCTCCTCTTCCTCAGGAGGAGAATATTTACAAAGTAAGAAACCCGGCTCTCTGCTGAGTCTTTTAGCTAAACTTCTCAAGTTAACACAATGTATCAACCATAAAACCCACTTTCCTCATCCATTAGACAGGAGTAAAAAGATACTCATATCTTACTGTAGGAGCATAGTGGAATAATTGAGAAAATTCTTAACTCAGAGTCTGGTACATAGAAAGGCTCAATCAGAGCTTATTATAATTGGGAATAAATGGTAGTAATGACTACTCTTCTTGCCTTGAAAGTGGCTCTTTTTCTTCTTTATGACACTTGCAGGGTGCTGGACTAGATCGTCACTCTTGAACCCCCCTGACTACTCATCAGTTGGGGATATTACACAGGAAGTCAGCCCCCACCATCTCCTAAATCTGCAGAATGCAAATCCCTTTGTATCTAGATCCTGTGCCTCCAGCTGGTGACAACATCTGGGACATGTCCAGAGCTCCATATGGCTGTTTCATGCTTTGTGTGGGCCATTTTCTCTTCCTTGCAGTCTGAACACACTACACTGGCTGGACTGATCTTCCCAAATGGCATTGCTGCCCGTCCTTCCCACCAGACAGATACAGTCCCTCTGTAAGTGACTCGGGGTATAGTCCCCTCTAGAACTGATATTCATATCCTCTTTGCTCTCAAGCAAAGTTTACAAAGACCAAGGTCATCCTGAGAATGTGCATACAGATTGCACAGTGAATTTGACCCTTGCTCCCCTGTGTATTCATGCAGGCCAGGCCACATGCTTAGGGCAGCCTTAAGAGAGACAAAAAGGGCAGAGGTAGCCAAAGGTGGGTACATAAAAGGGCTGAGTATCTTTGTGATTTTTCTGTCACCAGGTTTTCATAAATGATGGTAGAGGCAGGGTATCAGGAATGGCAAAACGAACCATATTCTCCATAGGTCACAAATAGCTCCCCATAGCTCCAAAACACCCTTTCTTTTTCCTGCAGATTTTATTTGGTCTTAGGTGAGGTATGGAGAAGGGAGCCATAGATTTCATCCAAAATACACTTAGCCTTTCTACTGGGACTCATTTTGGTTGTAAATAGTCCTACAGTCCAGGCCAGCTACTGTGAAGAAGGGGTGTTTAGATTCAGACCCCTATTTCCTGAGCTCAGTTTCAAGCTATTGCTTCCACTTGCCTCACCCTCCCTTCTTACAGACACTTACTGTTGAATTCTCTGCTACTTTTGCTGCTCTGCCTACTAAATGATCATTCTTTAAGACCCCTAGGATATACCTTGCTTCAGCATCCTGGAACTGCCCACCCCCTGGAGGCTCTAGACCAAGCCCAGCTCTACATGCAAAGAGGATCAATAGAAGACAGCAGCTGGGCATGAAGGTGGGGAGAGGCTCTGGAGCTCATGCAGCCAGACACCTGATGGCACTCTTGGCATTGCCTCTCTGCCAGCTGCCCATTTCCCCTTCTCATCCCTGCCTTACAGGAACAAGTGGACTCACTTGGTTGGCTACACAAAGCAGAAGTCATGGTGAGGACGAGGAGGACGAAAAAGAGGGCAGCCACAGAGACCTTCATCCTCTCCGTGGGGCAGTACAGCATTAGCGGAGAGCCCAGTGGCGGTGTCTACCTTGCTGCTGGTCACTCGCACTCTGATAGCTCAGCTCTCTGGACTCTGACCACTTCAGAGTTGAGGGAGGAGGAGAAACACTGGACCTCTGTACTGGCTGAAAGGGTTGGAGGCTAGGGCTGGTGCAGGCTTGAGTTTGGTAGGATTTGAATTCATGAGAGGAGATGGATGGAGAAGGACTGTGCAGCAAGGCTGTGCTGTCAGTCACTGTGTATGCCCTACCCTACTAATCCTTACCATAGTGAAGCAATGATTGTCACTCCACAGGCCCCTGACACTTAGAGGGGCAAGTAAATTGCTCAAGGCCCAATGGGCAGGAGTTGGATGGGATATAGCACTGAGAACCAGAGTCATGTGTTTTCACCATTTTATCTGCCCCTATCTTGGTGCTGGGGAAGAAAGGAAGGGCTGAATACCTCAGTATCCTTCTGGTGATTGATTTTGGGGCAGGAGAGCATAAAACAGGATTAGAGACAGCACAGAGTGAGGCACAAGCAGGGTCTAGTGGCCTCTGAGAAGATGTCCCCCTTTCCTAGTCCAGGGACACATGATTGAATTCACTCTTTTATGTCCTAGATCGTGCCACTAATCTTTCAGTAAAACTGTGGCTGACCCCTGGGTTCCCAGTTGTTGCTGAGGGACTTGATTTGTCAGTATTCTTATTTATCTCTTTGGACCTCGGACTCTGAGTCAATTTTTAGGTGACCTCTCCTGGATGTCAAAAGTGCAGGCTCATCCAGCCCTGCAGCTGTGGCCAACGTTGACCTGCAGGGGGCGTCCAATGGTGGACCTGAGAACCAGCGTATGTAGTTCAGAGTTCACCTTCTGCCCATCTGGCTCTCTGGCTGGATCTGTCCCATGGCATCTTCTCTCTTTGGATTTCCCTCAGGCCTTGGTTCTGGGTTGGAGGCAACAGTGAGACAAGTGAAAATATAGGAGTTTGCTGTGAACAGACTGTGAACTTTAGACGCACAGGGGAAGTGTTGCAGGAGTTGAGAGAAAAGGGAGCGGGGTAGAACAGGGAACATGTGGAAACTTAGGAAACTTGCTGCTAGGCATGACTACTCATACGTAGCTAAAACATGATGCAACTAGTCCTGGAGGGTTCAAGGCAGTTAGTGGTAGTGAAGTTGTGGTTTTCTGTTAGGCTGGGGGCGGGGTGTGCATGTGGGTATGCCCTTGACCTCTGTTTACTGATGGTGAGGAAATCCTTGGATGTCTTGCTGTGCCTTTGGCATACAGGGCCCATCTTAGCCTTGCCTGTGAAAGGCTGGAAGCCAGCAAAGAGTGGTTATGGTTCCTACAATGGCCATTACTCTTACCCCAAGTAAATCAGCTTTTGTTTGAACCCTAGAGATAAGTTTGAAAGCCTGTTCTTAGAGCACAGACCTCTTTTCAATTCCTTCCTTCTCCCTCTCTCCCTCTTTCCTTCCCTCCCTCCTTTCTTTTCTTCCTTTGCACCTGCTACCTCTTAGGCTTTCTGCTAGACCTTGTGGGTGATACAAATAAAGCAATATAGTACAAGCTGGTAAACTGGGGGAAAAGACTAGATAAATGTGTGCATGAACCATTCCTATCTCAGATAGCAGTGAAGGAAGGCCTTGGGAGCAGTGTGCGCGCGCACACACACACACAGCAGAATCTGAAATCTGACTGCTGAGGAGAGGCCTTCATGATTTACCTCTAAGATCAGTTGGTAAATTCTAGCTTTATACTTGTTGTGAAGCTTAAATAAAGTGGTACAAACAGACTGCTTAGCAGGGTGCTTGGAGTGTGGAGTGCACTAACAGAATGATATGTGTTGTTAGTGTTGTGGGGAGGTGACATTTACTCTGTGTCTTTTGCATACTCTGCTTAGCTTCCCACTACCTCCATCACAGGCCTGACTCTTTTTTTCACCAGGATCTGGTAAAACTTCTGCACAGTGAGGTGTTCCACATTCGGGCTGAGCTCATTGGTATTCCCTGTCTACTGTCAGTGGGTAAATTCAGTAGAAATGAATGAGGGCAGAGAAGGACATGAATTGTGTTTAATTCAAGATAGGGCAGCTTGGGGTGGGGGATGGTGCTGGGCTGAGAGGTGGGTGGAGGGGGTCTCGGCCTCTTCCCTACTCTTTAGGTTACTGAGCTGTGCCCTTCTCTGGCACTTCTGAATCTCTCAGTTCTCCTCCAGGTCCTTCAGGTAGTCCTGGACCCACTCATTTTCGGGATTGGCACAAATGGGATGGCTCTTTTTGGTGATGAAGCTGTGGAAGAAGAAGGAGAAGGATTACATATTGAGGGGACCAGCAGCAGGAAGAAAGCCTGGCCTCCCTCCTGCCCTCCCCCATTCCACCACTGACCTCCACCTTCTTTTGTCAGAGGCAGCTTGGGGCCAGGCTCCTCTCAGATACGAGCTTTTCACCCCCCAGGGTCCTTAGTGTGTGTCTCCACCAGGAAGGATCCTCACGCCTTCCCCCTCCCCCATGCCTCCCTAGCCCATGGGGCCCGCTTCCAGGTGACTCAGGTTTCAGCCAGAGGGTCCCTAGATTGCCACTCAGCTGCTACTCCAGTGCACACACCTGGAGGTGTCTACGGTCCCTTTCCATGTCCTCCCTGCTTCCTTTCCCCAGGCCCAGTTGGTGCCCATCCCCCCGTGTGGTGGTATTGCCACCTACATAACTCCAGGCTTGGGACACTCGCCGCTGGTCTCATAGTAATCCATGATTTGATGACGTGGGACAGCATGGGTAATGTAGGAGAAGCAGCACTCCGCTGGGTGGAAAGGACCTCCTGAGGAGAAAGTGTGGGGAACACTGAGGTGCAGCCCCTCATTAAAGGCCATATTGCTAGTTTCTTCCACAATCCAAGAGTACTGTGGAGAGAGAAAGAGGTAGGAGACAGCCTCAGAGAAGTTACGGAGATGGCTTTGGAGGAACTCAGTCTTCTCCCCCTCTACAGTTTTCTGATTTGTCTCTTCCTCTTTTATCATCAAACCTCTAGATTCCTTTCCCTCAACCCCTCCTGGAAAAATGGGCAGATAACTTTCAACTCCAGGGCCGAAAAGCATCAAACCTAGGGCTGCTGAGCAAGTACAACTTTCCCTGAGGGACAGATTCACAGAGAGGCCCAGTGACTTGACTAAGGTCATGCAGCTTGCACACCTTACTCAGGAAAAATGCTCTTCTTCCAAGTATTTGTAAGAAATGTGGACAGAGATTGACAGGCGGCATATCATTTGGGAACCAGACCCAGATCCTCCCAGTCTCTCACCCTGTTCCTACCGAACCCATGCCCTGCAGAAAGGGAAAGCTGTTGATACCAAGCCTTGAGGGCAATGGCTACAGAGTCAGGACACCCAAATTCTAACCCAATTTCGCTTTTGCATTCATTTTACTGGAACTATTTTGCATTCTCTGTCAGTTTCTTCCATTGTAAACGAGACTTTGGGGGTAGTGTTTGTGTTCGCTCCTCCTTCTTCTCTTTGCTACATGAGGTGGCCCTGTTGGGGACTACACGGACACACAGCACCCTGGGCCCAGTGCAAATGCGAAGCTGCTTGGCTGCCCCAACCCGGCCCCCGTAGCCGTGCCCGGAAGTGGAAGCCGACATTGTAGGATCCTGGCACCACGGCTACAATCTGCACCACTGAACAGGGTGGTCACACTAGGGGGCCCGCACCTGCCGCCCCACTGGAAGTCACCAGAACTAGCATCCCTCAAGTTGGCACATTGCTGCCCGGGTTCCTGTAGGGCAAAGGAAAGGCAGCCTATGAAGACGTTGGTGATATAGCTGACCCCGGGATGAACAAAACTCACAGAACACTTGATGATTTTGGAGTGGAGCATTTACTGCCAGGCCTGGCGACACAGTCTCATTTAGAGCCAATCCGAGACTGTGTACCCCTCAGCGGCCTGTAGAGGCTTATAAAACATTAGAACAAAGGGAGGAGGGGTCTTGCAAGCGTGGGTACAGAAGCAGATTGCATTGGTTAGTTTAAATGACCTGTTACATTCATTGGAGAAGGCAGCCATAGAGGGGTTTGAGGTTGGGTGGTGGTCACCTCCTAACATGGACAACAGATGCTCTGGAAAGGCACATTTTGTACATTTCTCAGTCATGAGACAGGGTAGTTATTATCTTTTAACCCAGTTTTCAGGCGGCTTTGTCCTTGGGCAGCTTTATATTGTAACAGCTCGATTCTCTGAATGTGGGGGTTGTGCGAGCAGTTACAGGAAACAGAAACTCAGGCTGGCTAAGGGAGAGACAATACTCTGGGAAAGGGGCTCAGGCCTAAAAAGGCGCATACAGAACAGGAAAGCGACGCTATATTAGTTACAGGTTATAACAGTTGGCAGCCCATGAAGATGTTGGCAGCCCACGATGGCCTTGAGGGAGAGGCCCAGGCAGGCTATGGAGCCTTACCTTGACGGAAGGACTGGAGTACTAGAGAGCAACGTGACCCAGACCGTGTTTACATGCTCTGGTTTGTGCTTTTAATACTGAACTTCCTGAGCTCTTGAGGGTTTGGGGTCTGTCTTGGAAGTGTCCCTGCATTTGAGAGTAGTGTCTTGAGGATTGTGCTCTCTTCAGACCTTTTTCCTGTTTTACATACTGGCATGTGTGGGAGACTTCTTTAGGAAAAAATTTCATGGATTAGGTGATTTTTCAGCTATTTTCTAACTGAAATGTCATAGCTCTTACAGAGGATAACAAGGGATGACAGTGAATATGGCGACAGTGAATATGGTATTATGGATGTAGTGGGGTGGGTATGGCAGGCCAGTGGCCCTTTATAAAGAAGCACGTGCTGTGCTTATGGAGGGGGAGAATCAGATCCATGCATGCTATGTGATTAAACTGGACAGAAATGTGAGTGTGCATTGTGGTGGCCTGAGGTCACTGAGGGTGGCCACATGCTTTGGTGGAAAGAAAAAGGCCTGATCTCTGATATCCAGCACTATTCCAGCTATTATCATCACTATCCAATGAAAGGACTAAGGGATCCCTTAGTTCCAAGCCCACTGAGGGATCTCTCACCTTAGCTCTCTCAGCTGACCAACAACTTTCCAGAGAGGCAAATCAGACTGTCTAGATTGTCACTGATTTTATACTAGCTTTATTTCAACAACAGTTTACTTTTTCTTGAGTTTCTGAAGAGTAAATGAGACAAAATGGAAGGGTGATTGTCTATAAAGTAGCTTATAAAAGAAATACCAAAAGGTCATCCCTGGCAGACCCCACACTGCTATGTCTCTCCTCTCCACACCAAAGTTATATCTGATTTTTCAGCTATTTTCTGATGTGAAATGTTGTAACTCTTATAGGAGATACTGGGGGGTGACAACGATGTCACCTGAATCTGGTATTATGGATAAAGTGGGATGCTGCAGGGGCAGCACAGGGCTAGCTGATGCTGCTGCAGGCAGCTGAGCTCAAATCTCAGGAGGCCAGTAGACAGAATGGCTTTGAGGGACTTCTCATATCCCTAGGGATAATGCCCCCTAATGCATGGGTCACAGTTATGCTTGATGGCAGAGAGAGGAGTTAAGGGAATAGAGAGGCAGGCTGATCTCACTACATGGCTTGAGGGGACAGATGAGGATGAAGCCAGTTTAAAAAGATTCAGACCACCTTCTAGAGGTCCCCCCACCTCCCCAGCCACCTTACTCCTGGTTCTTTCTCCCATAGGGTCTAGGTTGAAAGGAAGACAAGGTGTTTCACTTACGTGAGGAGGAGTCAGTCTTGGTCCCTAGGGTGGTGGTGATGAGGAAGAGGAGCAAGAATATGGTGGCCATTGAGACCTTCATCCTCTGGAAGTGCTGCAGAAGAGGAGCTGGCATGCTGGGCCTTTCTGAGGCTCCTGGGGTGAGGAAATGTTGAGAAATGATCATTGAGGCAAGATAATAAGGGAACTAAGAATTTGAAAGGAAGCAGAAGAGCAGCAGATGCCTCAACAGTTTCATATCTTGCATGCTTAGAGGGTGGTGGTAGGGAAGCAGGGAGAGGCAAGACTGAAGGGAGGAAATTGCCTCCCATCCCCAGTGGGAAGGACTCGGGATATAAACCTTTGCTTAGGCACAGGCCTCATTTACTGGGGCTGGCCCGCTGTTTTAGGCTTAGCCAAGGATCTCAAAGCTGGGGTGTGTTCTGTGCCTGATTCCAGTTCCAGGCCTCAGAACAAGGCTGTGTGGGACCTGGTGTTTCAAGATATGCTCATCTGGAGACCAGAGGGAATTTGGGATAATGAGAGGAGGTCTGGGTGACTCTAATCAGGTCTTATTGATTAGGGCAATGAAATCCTCACTTAACCTCTGAAGCAGAACCTGCAATTCCATCCTCATCTCTATCCCCGTCACCACACTCTGGGGTGAAGCAGTAATATAATGTATAGTACAGAACTCATTTATATAATGATTACTATACACTCTAGTTGCTGTCCCCAAATGCTTCGTAAGTATTAGCTCACATGATTTCTATAAGGTTTTAATCTTTCAAAAATTCCTGTTGAGGGCCAGGGATATAGCCTGGCAAGCACAAGGCCCTGAGTTCAATTTCTAGTACCCGCACCCCCCAAAAAATTCTTGTTGAGGAAATAAACTGAGAAGCAGATTTGACAGCTGGTAAGTGGAGCTGGGATTTAAATGCACTCATTCTGGCTCCCAAGTCTGTGTGCTCTAAACAAACATGGGAGCCCAATGAGACACTCCAAAAAATGTCCTGGCTAGCTTGGATTCTCTAGCAAGTCTTTAGTTTTATCCCTTTCAGAACTTAGGGAGTGGATACCTTTGGGACTTTTTGCTGTCTGACTTTTGTTGTAGGGAAATTTGTGGGGAACCTTAGAGAAAGCCTAGTGCAGGATATCTATAGATTTCATTGATTAGTGGTGCTCTGTGTTGGGCACTGTTCTGAAGCCATGTCGAGGCACATCAGGAAGAAGTGCTATCAGATATATGATTTCTGTTACAGTACAGCTTGCATACTGCCAGGACTCCTTAGGTTACTCAAAACTCACCATTCATGGAGTGGAAGCTGGGGCTCAGACAGACCCAGTGGCTTGCTGATGTCCACTCAATTATCTGGATGCAAGATGGATCCTACCTCTATAGACCCTCAGCCTAGTGGCCTTCACCATGCTGTTCTTGGATGCACTTCTTCTATCCTCTTTGCTGTTGTGGTTGGTTAACTGTTTAATCTTTCCTTACTTGAAATTATAAAGATAGGAAACATGTATTATTTATTTTTGTTAATTGACACAGAGCCTAGCATATAGCAGGTCATTTATAAATACATGTTTTAAAAGAAGAATGAATACATAAATTGACCCATATGTATACATGTGTATTATACAGGAAATGGCTAAATTCTCACAGTTAGGTGTGGAAACAGTCATTAATTAGACATTTTGTTATGATCTATAATAAGACTACTTAAACTCCTCAAATAAATGATAACAGTTTTCATTAGGGAAATCTCAGGAAACAAGTTGTTCCTGGGAAGAATATGAGTTGGGAAGAGATAATGTTAACTTTATTGTCATGGATTTTAGCTGTCCTGCCAAACTTGCCAGGAACCTTACAGAATTATCGCTGTACTGTACTTTTCCAGTGGTTATTGAATTTCTACCCACATCAGCATGCGTGTACTAACAACTATACTGAACAACTACACAGTTCGACCCTGCCTCCAAACCAGGGCTGGGAGTTTGGCTCAGTGACTTAAGTGCCTGTCTGGCAGGCGCGAGGTTGTGAGTTCAATCCCTGGTGCCGCAAAAAAAAAAAAAAAAAAAATCAGAGGATTAATGAGAAATTAGAACAAAGGTTTATTTCTTGTACATGTCACAGTCCAGTGTGGCTCAGCAGTGGGATGATAGTATGTGTGTCAAGAAGAGCTATTTTGTGTACTCACTCAGGAATCAGGGCTGCTTCTGTCTTCTTTTACCATATTTCTAGCACAAGCTTCCCAGCTTGCTCGAGGAAAGGCACAGGAGGATTGGGGGATGTTCATGAACCACTTCTGGAAATGCTATTAAGTACTGTCACCCACATTCCATGTCTAACATCAAGACATCTAGCACTAATCTAATGACAAAGAGATGGAAAACACACATCATCTGTATAATGATTAGGAGGTTAGTGACCATATCACTTCTTTGCCCCAGTATCGAATACTGATTCTTTGGCCCTTTCCTAGTCCTACTGAATCAGATTTCTGGGGTGGCACCTAATAACCTGTGTTTTAAAAAGCTCTTCCAGTAGTTCTTAGGCATGCTCAGGTTTCAGAAGACTTTATCTATAATGCAGTTTTCTAACTGGTGTACTTTCTATAGACTGAGTTGGTCTATTCATCTCTTGGGCAGCTCACCTAGAGTATGGAGAGTCTGAGTGCCAGACTGCTTGCATCCAGTTATCGTCTCATCTTTTCTCTCCAGCATTGCATGTATTTTGGAGATTTAGTGATGAATTAGATGTGATTCTTGTACTCAATTGTTATATCTTATTCTTATTTTCAGTCTTTTCTGCATATTGAAATGTTTTTGGTGTGCAGCAATCTAGTGTGTTCTCCTCTCATGGTTTTTCTAATACCTAGCACAATGTATAACACAAAGGAGACACTCAGTAATTGTTTGACAATAAATATCCATTTTAGGATTCCAAGGAGAGGAAGAAAGGTGCCTCTGGCTGGGATGATGTAGGAAGGTTTTATGGTAGCGCTGAATTTCATTCCTCAAGATTGGATGCAGTATGGCTGGGCAGAGAATCAGGAGGAGAGTACTTCTGGCAGAGGGCACCCTGCAGTGATAAAGCAAAAAAGAACATGCTGTTTTCGAGGAATCATGAACACAGAGTGTTGTGCAACTACCCTAGACATGATATGTGTGTGTCCCCTCCAGTACCTCAAAGATCTTCTGTGAGTGATCAGATGCTTGGTTTGAACCACTCATTTCTGCTGAGCTGCCATTGCTGTAACCCCACACCTTGACAAGCAGCACCTGGTCCTCGGGCAGCCCTGTTGCTCAGGTGCTCAGTGTCCCTCATTTCATTCTTCTGAGCTAAGGACTTCACTTGTTCCTGAGTCAGTGAACCAACACATTTGTCTTAGGCCTAGCACAATTTTAATTCAACAACCCTTTGGTATTTCCTCCAAGTCTGTGGAACAAGGTCCTGATAGAGAATCTAGAAGTTTCTGAGTTGCTGTTTCCCAGGCATATATTTAAGCCCCAGTGGGCTGGTTTTAATTAAAATTTCTGAATTCAGCAGCATTCAGGGAAGTAGTAAGAGCAATGGGAAAGGTTGTAAATGAACCACAATGAAGTCTAGACTCCTGAGTGTTTGTCTTAGCCTCTTTCATCTCAAAATGTGACCCCCAGTACCAAAAAAATAAATAAAAAATAAAAAATATTATTCATAGTAGCAATAGGAAGTAAAAAATGAAACCAACTCACCATAAGGTTAAATATTTCTGTTCTATATTAAGGGACATGGATCAATTTGATGGGTATTATAGTTTAGATCTGGAATAGCCCCCCAAAGCCTCATGTGTTCAGAGGTGGGCTTTTGGAAGGTGGTTGGATGATAGGGGTGCAATAATTATCAGTAGATTAACCCACTGATAAATTCATAGATGATTTGCTGTTAGGAGGTGGGTCACTGGAGGCTTTACCTGGAAAGTTACATGTCCTTCCAGGGTTCCTCCCTTCTCTCTGCTTCCTGACTGCCAAGATGCAAGTAGCTTGTCTAGTGTGTCTCCTTGCCATGTTGCTTCTGTCTTGGAGCTGCCCAACCATAAAATGAATCCACTGAAAGCTTGAGCGTAAATGAACACCTCCTTTAAGTTGTGGTTTTGGATATTGTGTCTCAACAATGAGAGAATCAATGAAGACCATGGTAAATCATAAAAAAGGCTGAAAAAACATGTATGTTATATAAGTGAGGAAAAAGGCTATTGAAAAAGAGGTTTTTTGTGGTGTTTTGTTTTGTTTTGTTTTGTTTTTTCAGCAGAAGCCTGATTACCCTGAAGATCAGTTAGTGCTGGCAGAAAAAATTTGACTTGAGTGACCTTGCTAGTTTCCATTTTGAGACAGCCACATGCATGGTTCACCCTTTGGTAAAGCTCCAAGCACAATTCTCTAGCTGAAGGATGCTTCCAAAGGGGGAAAATAGGCCACAGTGAGAATTGGGTAGTTGCTAGATACATTTTGGTAAAATGTTAGAAATCCAAGGGTGAAAAGAATATTCAAAAAATTCCCAGAAGATCTAAAAGTGTATTCTTAAAGGAATGAGAAACCAACTGGCTTTGGAATTTTGGCTTTGTGTAAAGTGGTAGAAGGCAACTGAGAAATGTCTACAGGATTCCGAAAGAACATATTTATTTCTTTAATTTTATTTTAATTTTTGTGGTACTGGGGATTGAATTCAGGGCATTTGCACTGAGCTACATCCCCAACCTTTTTTTTTTAGTTTTTAGTTTGAGAGAGGTTTTCCCTGAGTTGCTAAATTCTCCAGGCTGGCCTTGAATTTGCAATCTTCCTGCCTCAGCCTTCCAGAATACTGGGATTACAGGCATGCGTTACTATTGCCAGCTAAGAAGATGATTTTAAATATGGAGTTTCATATACAGGTGAACTGTTACTCAAATTTAAAGACAAATGTTTTTGACATTCAAAGTTCCAGAAAGTTTATTATTCATATCAGTTGGAGTTCTTTGTAGCAAACCCGTAGAAATTAACCATTATCAAGTTAAGCAAAAATAAACTTACTGCAAGGATTTGGGGTCATGCACAGAGTTGTCAGAAAAACTTGGAAAATAGGTAGAAACCTGCAATGCCATAGCCAAATTTTGCCCTAGGTGGTATGGGCTACGCCCTCTGCTAGGCACAGTACTAGCAGGGCTGGCATGAACACTTGCACTTCTCCTGATCCCATGTGTGAAGGCACCATTGTCTCCAGAATCTGGAGACACCACCCCATCCTCCTGTCTTGTGTCTCTGTCTCCTTTCCTGAGACATTTGCAGTAAGCCCAGAACTCTGGAAGCATGCATCAGTTGACCAAGGTAAGTTGGATGTGTCCACTATGGATACCACAGTGCAAGAGAGAGTGTTTGCCCTTTTCATAATTATGGTAGGAGACAGACCTAGGATATTCTAGCCAAATGAAAAATGAACCTAAAGACGGAGGAAGTCATGGGCTTCATATCAGGGAGGAATGAACTCAGGTAAGCAATGAGAAGAAATTCTAGTGTGACTTCTTTTGCAGATCCAGAATCATTTCCCTGAGTTGGAATAGAAAGTTAGAAGATCCTTGAAGAATGTTCCCAAGGATGAAGTCATTACATAGCATGAAACAAATGGAGCTGGGCATGGTGGCATACACCTGTAACCCCAGCACTCCAGAGGCAGAAGGATTGCTGTCAGTTCAAAACCAGCCTGGGCTGCAAAGTGAGTTCAAGGCCTAGATGAACTACATAACAAGACTCTGCCTAAAAAAACAAAACAAAACAAAACAAAACAAAAGAATCCAGAAGACATTATCATAGATTAAATATTAAACTAAAATGTAGTGTGATTTGAATAACTAGTGGAGGTAAAAGAATCTTTTCTGAAGTTGTAATTAAGCCTTCAATGATTGACTATCTAAAAAGAGAAGGTGAAATTTGTGTTTTATCTCTTCAGAGTTCAGCAATTCTTTCAGTTTTATTTTGGTTTATTTCTTCTTAAAATTCAAGAAAAGTTAAATTGAATACTCTTTATTAGATGCCTTACTTTTATAACCAATGCATCATGAAAAAACTTTTTAAAATGTAATTCAGGCCAAGAAGGAGGTATAGAGGAAAGAGAGTTAAAGATAAGGTGGCTGGCAACTTCATGTCCCTTTTTTTTCAAGCAAGTTTCCTATTGGAATGTGGCTTCAGTTTTCCTAGTTTTCTTATGCAGTCCTCAACTGATGAATTTCCAGGGTCAGCACAGACCTGTTGCCCCTTCTTGGTGACAAAGCTGTAAGACAAGGAGAAGAATGATTACACAGTGACGTGTCCTCTGCAATGGCAATGAGGAGCCCCATCCTCCTCACCCCTCAGCGTCCCCACTCAACACAGTCTCTTCTTTCCATTCTCTGCAGAAGGCAGCTCAGGACCAGTCTCCTCTCAGAGACCCCCTCTCAGCCTGTGGGACTCCCTAGTGATCCATGGGTGTGTCCTTGGGCAGCTTTCTGGCTGTTCTCTCCTTTCCTTCTCTTCCCTTTTCTTCACTAGAAATGTGTCATCTCTGATGCCCTGTAGGCTTCTAGTAAGGACACAAGCTTCCCCCTACCCTGGCAGGATCCAGGGGTGGGGCCTTGGGAGACACCTGTACATCAATTTCTCCCACCGAGAGCCTACAGGATCCCTGTAACCCACGATGGGTGAATTTGGTACTTACATGACTCCTGGCCGGGAGCACCCACTGCTTGTCTCAAAATAACCTTCCATGAGTTTACACCGGATCCTTCGTGAAGTGTAGGAGAAGCAGCAATCTGGAGCATTGGCAAGTGCTGCAGGGAGGGAAAGGATTATTGAGAGGTTAAGGCTTTTCCATCGAGAGTACAGTGGTGGGTACTATGAAGGGTACTATGGAGAAGGCCCAGGACTCAGAAGGGATGCTTGCTTCTACTTGGTCAGCACTTACTGCCATCTCCTTTCTTTAGACCATTGCCAGGATTGAGTGGTGTGCCTGAGGGCACCCACGGTGAGCCCCAGCAGTGCCAGAAGCATTTCTTCAGAAGGGTGAGATATCTGCAGACAACTGCAGGAGTCAGAGAGCACCCTCTGCTCCAAGTGGGCTGACTCTCAGGTCAGCCAGGTGGGAAAAGAGAAGGTACCTTTGGAGGAGGTACCAATGGCCTCTGCTGATCTTCCCTGGAGATTTGAACCACCCTTAGGATGCTTTTGTTCTCTCCCTGTCCTGTGAACAGGTAAATAAAGCCATAAGCTGATCTGCTCCCATGCTGTATTTAAATATATGCTGTAATGGAATATTTACCACTGTGAACTATTAGAGGTTCACGTAGATCCACTGTCCTCTGTAGTTCTCTTATCTCTGTATCTGGAAGAAACAGGTCAAGGAGAGAAATTTTTAGGAGACATCATCTCAGCATCTCCACTCACCCTATTCCTCACCCATATCCTAAGAAAGAGACTGATGCTGGACCATGCTACTTACCTGGGTCTTAGGCATCCTCCATTAGTGCCCTACAATTTTTCAGGGAGTGTTAAAATTTAAATATGAAATGTCCCCCAAAGATTCGTGTGTTGGGGGCTTGGCTCCAATGCAGAAATGTTTGGAGGTTGGACCTAAACAGGTGCTTGAATCATAATGGCATTAACTCCATTTGTCAGTTGATGAACTCGGAGCTGAATGTGCTATTAGGAGGTGGGCCCAGCTGGAGGAAGTAGTCACTGGGAACAGCCTTTGAAGAGTACATCCTGCTCCAGCCCCTTTCGCCTTTTCTGGCCCCTTCCCTCTGTTTCCCAACTGCCATGAGGCGAGCTTTCTCTACCATGCATGCCCTTCTGCCACAATGTTCCTGTCTTAGAGCCTGCTGATTGTGGACTAAAACCATGAGCCAAAATGAACTTTTTCTCCTTTAAGTTGTGTATGTCAGTTGTTTTGTTTCAGCAACACAAAGCTGACCAATACAGCAACCGTTTGAAAATGTTTGATACAGGAAAGCATTAAACTGACTCTCAAATACTAAAAACTATAAATCTAACATATAAGTTAAACAAAGGTCACATAATGTGATACAGACTACAGTTCTTTCCACCACACATTTCTGGAATCTGTAGGACTCTGGAAAGAGCAAGTTTTTCATCAAGTCGTTTAGTGGCAACATGTCTCTTGAAGTGAAGTGAGGCTATTTACAGTCTATTTATCTAACTTAGTACAAATATCTGTATGTGTTTGGTTAAAGTATGTTTCCCAGATACTACCAGGGATGGTTAAAGTAGTATTCAGTCATGTATTATTTTGCAAAACCAGAAAAAATCCAAAATACATTTAACCCTGGAGTTTGTAGATAAAAGATTGTCCCTCTGTATCGTGCTAATTAGGCAAACAATCTATAACCCAGGCTGGCCTTGAACACTTGCAGATCCTCTTGCCTCAGTCTCTTGAGTGCTGGGGTTACAGGCATGCACCACTATGCCCAGTTTAGCTGCTTAAATAGTTCCAGATAGGCTGTATTTTATAAGGTACATACAGGTAGTTAACATGTTTGATATGTCGTAGATAGGCTTGCCAAAAAAAGAACGAAAAATCTGAAACAGCTTTGTCTTTCCATAACTGCTTCTTAACTAATTCATATCCTAATTTCTCCACTTAGTAGCTGTGTGATATTAAGCAAGTTGTTATTTCCATACCTCACTTTTCTCATTTGTAAAATGAGAAACATTTTACATGTTACATATAACATGTAAAACTATATAAAATTGCTGATGTCCTTCTATTTTGTGTTCCTTCAAGAATATCAGATTTACATTTGTTCAGCCCAATATCTGCCTCTCAAGGTTGTTAGGGAATCAATATGTTAATGTCTATAAAATACTTAGAATATTGGCTGCCTGGCACATAGAATATATTGGATAATTATTTAAGTAAAAAGATAAAATGGTTATGTGACCATCAAGTATTAGTTAATGTATTTCTTAAAAAATTAGAATTGTTAGGTGACTATCAGTCATGTTTAAAAATTTTTTTCTGTGTCTTATGATGTTCTGACATTTAAAAAATCTCAACAGCTAGGGAGTCACTGCCTCTCTCAGGGTTAGTTAGTTCTTAGAGACAGCAAAGTGTTCAAACCAATTTATGCTGAGCACTTAGGTCCAACTCTGCCTTTATCTAACCCTCAAGCACCATCGCAGTGTTTCCCCTGTTCCAAATCATCTTAAAACCAGGTATCAGACAGTTTGAGACCATCCCTACACCCTGCTGGACATATTCAGTCTAATACTTCCTAAACTGAATACGGTGCTTCGTCCTGACTCTCAGAAATTCAAATAAAGGCTCTGGCATAAGTGTTCCCTCTTGTTCATTCTTTCTTGTAAGTAATGAGTTTTTTCCCCCAAGTGGCATTGATCTCTCTGTATTGAGATTTAGTCACCTCCATAAATTAAAATTTCAGATGTTCAAATGAGACAGTGACCTTGGGTGAGTTACTTGCCTGGCTGGTCTCACTTTCTCTCAAAATGACAGGTTTATGCTCAATGATGTACAACAGCTCTGATATTATATAATTCTATACCTCTTTCTGTAAACGTACAATAATTTTTGATTTTGATAGTGAGGATCAAAGCCAGAACCTTTGCACTGAACTATACCCCTCTACCACCCTTTTTTAAAAAAGTCTTTTATTTATTTTGAGACAGATCTCATTAGGTTACTAAATTGCTTAGGCTGGGTTTTAACTTGAAGTCCCCCTTCCTCACCCTCCCAGAGTGTTGAGAATACAGGCATGTGCCACCATGCTTGACTTTTTTGTTTTAGCTAAACTGTCAGCTAAGATAAAGTATCAAATCTGGGCGTTAAAAAAAAGAAGAGGTAATTGTTTCCCCAAATGGGGCCAGTCATCTGTATACAGTTTTTCTCAGAGAACAAGGCCTGCAGACTAAGGCAGGTATGTACCTTGCTGTTGCTCTCACCTGTGTCTGGGGTGGAGAGTAATTGTGGGGTGCAGTGGTGCCCCTCTGTGTCTCCTTCCCTGGCTCTGAGTTTCTGTGCCCCTGATTAGCAGTGAGAAGGTTCAACTGACTCACCATATATGACCTGGGCCTGGGATCCAAGGGCAGCAGCAAGGATGAGGAAGGAGTGGACAGCTGTGGAGACCTTCATCTTCATAGTAGGCAGGCAGATCTGATCTGAGACTCCTGGGTTCATGAATCCTGGACTCGGCCTGCTCTGGTATTTATAAGCAGCAGATCAGGAAGTACCAGAGCAGAGGTCAGGATGCTATTTGTTCTTTGTCTGTATAATAACATACTATTTCTAAAAGAGGGAACATGGCTGAGAATATATCAGGAAGTAGAGAGCAAAAGTGAATTGGGACTTTCCCAATTGTTTCAGTAGGTACAGGGAAAGAGCGTAAGTATTTGTAGGATTCATGTGATCCTCTAAATCTGACTGCAGGGTGGGACTGGGAGGCTCTCAGACATCTAACCTCAGGGTTGGACGTAGTGAGCACTGTCTTGTGTCCATCTCCATTTCTATTCATGTAGTCCCAACCAGAAGGGAATGGAAAGATAAGAACCTATCAAGCCAGTCACTATCATAGAGAGTGGGGGTGTCTTAAGATTAGGGGCCCAAAATCTTCTAGCTTGTAATTATCTCAAGGTCTAACCATTCTATCTTGGAATTTCAAATGCCCCAAAATCTTATAATCCAGGGTGACCACTAGAGGAAATTCTCTAACATGTGAACTTGATTCCTCACACAGAATCTGCCAGTGACTTCTCAAAGACTTAGAGTCAACTCTAGAGTTTTTGTTTATGTGTAGAGGACCCTTCAGAATCAGGTTCTCCTGGCATGCACAGTTCTCTACTTTTCAATGTAATGGTATTTTAATGCATATTAAGTATAACAGTTAAAGATGCATTTATAAGTTTAGAGTTTCTTTTTTTCTTTTGGATTGAGTATATGTATTTCAGGATGTCAATACTTATGCTTATAAATTTTCCCTGTGTTAATATTAATTCCTACTAAACCATCAACTCTGTTCAGCAATCACCTCTGCCAGAAGGACTTCTAAGCTGGACCTAAGCTGGACCAGGTGTCCCTCATAAGTGCTCCCACTGCATCTGGTGCTTAAATCTACTATAGCCCCAGTTAAATTCTATTTTAAATTCTTATTAATGTCCTCCTCCTGATATAACAAGGTGTGTGTATGTATGTATGTGTGTGAGTATGGTTAACAGAACACATAACACATAACACAGGATCTGTCTTAACAAATGCCTAAGAATTCACATATAAAGTCCTTGAAGATAATTGAGGCACATAGAATTCCAGCTAGCCATGATTTAAAAAAAACCTATGGTGAGGCATATCATAGTCAATATTCCAGAAATTCAACACAAGAATAGAATATTGAAAACTGTTAGAGAAAAAAGTAAGTCACCTATAAAGGAAAGCCAGAGTCACAGCTGACTTCTCATCACAAATCCTCAAGTCAAGGAGAGCTTGGAGTGAGGTATTTCAAGCCTTAAAAGAAGACAACCTCCGATTCAGATTGATTCACCCTGCAAAACTATCTTTCGATTTTAGTGCATGTGCTGCCAAAGAGGGCACAAAAACTAGCCTTCAATATTGGAGGAGAAATAAGATACTTTCATGACAAAGAATTCCTGAGGAAATTCATAAACACCAAGCCAGCACTCCAAAATGTTCTGAAGGACATTCTAGAAAGAGATAACAAGGACTACAATTCCATGAACCCCAATAGAATGAATCCACCTGGCAAGGCAATTAGACAGAGGGGGGAAAAGAGGGTGCCAACAACAGGAAAATAACATGACAAAGATAAATCTATACATGTCAGTTATAACCTTCAATGTTAACAGTCTCAATTCACCAACCAAAAGAAACAGACTGGCAAAATGGATTAAGATGTAAGACCCAGTAATATGCTGCTTACAAGAAACACATTTAATTAAAAAAGAAATTCATAGACTGAAAGTCAAAGTATGGAAAACAATATTTTATGCAGCAGAAAAAAGGAGTAGCTATTCTATTCACAGACAAAATGAATTTCAAGCCAATACTGATTAAGGGAGACAAAGAAAGTCATTACATTCTTGTAATGAGAATAACCCAAGTGGGAGAGTTAACAATCATAAGTAAATATGCATCAAATACCAGTGCACCCAACTATATAAAGCAAATATTAATGGACATGAAAAATCAAACACTAAAACAATTGTAATGGGGAACCTCAATACCCTATTGTCACAAGTAGACAGATGAATGAGTCAAAAAAATGAGCAGTGAAATATTAGAACTGAAAAGCAAACTTTTGAACAAATGGACTTAGTAGATATCTACAGAGTGTTTCACCCTACGACATCAGAATACAGATTCTTCTCAGCTGCACATGGGATGTTCTCCATAACAGACCACATATTAGCTCATAGAACATACTTAAGTAAATGCAAAGGAATTTAAATTATCCCATTCATATTATCATATAATAGTGCGATGAAATTGGAAATCAATGGCAGAAGAAACTACAAGAACTTCATAAACACATGGAAATTATAGAATATCCTCTTGAACAACTGATGGATCACAGATGAAATTAAAGAAGAAATTAGATGGTTTCTACATTTGAAGGCCTGCAATGCTTTCATTCTTTTATTTTTATACTATTGTGTTTTGTTTGAATTCATTGTGTGTGAAGATATGGACAACTATGTCAAAGAAAACAAGAGACGTTATGGTAGCCATAGCCTGTTGTCTTGTTTTGAAATCCCATATTGCTTGCATTGTTTTCTCCTGATCTGCTTTCTTCTGTTCTGTTTTGTTTTGTTATATTCTCTTTAAAATAAAATTTTTCTAAAAAGTAGATGGTTTTTACAATTAAGTGGTAAAGACAATACAATGTACCAGAACTTATGGGACACAATGAAAGCAGTCCTATGAGGGAAATTTACATGAGTGAACACCCATATCAGGAAAACAAAGAGAGATCAAATAAACCATACTGAACCTTAACCTTCTAGAAAAAGAAGAGCAGGACAAGCCCAAAGTTCACATGAGGGAGGAAACTATCAAGATCAGAGCAGAAATTAATGCAGTGAAGACTAAGAAAACAATACAAAGAATCAATGAGTCAATAAGTTTGTTTTTAGAAAGATTAAGTCAAATTGAGAAACTCTTAGCCAACTTTATCAAAAAAAGGAAAGAAAAAACTCAAATCCTTGCAATTAGGAATGAAAAGTGTGAAGTCACAATGGATCCTGCAGAAATCCAGATTACCTATACTTAATTTGAGAACTTGTATTCTAATAAAATGGAAAATGCAGAAGAAATGGACAGATTTCTAGATACATATGAATTACCTAAGTTGAGTCAGGAAGGTATAAAATAAATCAATGCCAATCAATGAAATTGAAGATATAATTACCAACAAAGAAAAGCTAAGGCCCTGATCGATTCACCGTTGAATTCTACAAGAAATTTAGAAAAGACCTAACACTACTACTTCTCAAACTCATTAATGAAATTGAAAGGGAAGCTTTACTCTCAAATTTGTTCCTGGAAGCAAGAATTACCCTAATATCAAAACCAGAGAAGGACCCAACTAAGAAAGAGAACTACAGTCTAATCTCCCCAATGAACACAGATAAAAAAAATTCTTAGTAGGATACTGGCAAGCAAAATACAGCAAATCATCAAGAAGATTATATACCACGACCAAGGAGGATTAATCCCAGGGATGCAGGGATGGTTAAACATATATAAATCAATAAATGTAATACACCATATTAACAGAATCAAAGACAAAATTCATATGATCATCTCAATAGATGCAGAAAAACTTTTGACAAAGTCCACACGCATTAACGATAAAAACCCTACAGTAAACTGGAATAGATGGTTTTTATCTCAATCTGAAATGTGCCAAACCAACAGCCAACATCATACTAAGTGGACAAAAACTGAAAGCTTTCACTCTAAAATCAGGAACAAGACAAGGGTGTCTACCGTTACCACTCTTAATCAATATAGTTCTGGAAACTTTAGCCAGAGAGAAAGAAATGAACAAAAAATAGGAAAGGAAGAAGTTAAATTATCATTATTTGCAAATGACATGGTACTCTACGTAGAAGACCCCAAAAACTCCACAAAAGACTTCTATATTTAATAATCAAAGCCAGTTGTGTAGTTAGATACAAAGTCAACACTCAAAAATCAATAGCTTTTCTGAATTGTTATTCATAATTCTGAAAATCATGAATAACAAACTCACTGAGAAAGAAATTAGGGAAACAATACCTTTCACAATAGCATCCCCTAAAAATGAAATATATAGGAACCAATCTAATGAAGGAAGTGAAAGACCTCTATATTGAGAAGTCTAGTACTCTGAAAAAGAAGATTGATGAGAATATCAGAAAATGGAAGATATCCCCTATTCTTGGGTAGGAAGAACCAATATAGTGAAAATGGCCATGTTTCCAAAATTGTTAAACAGATTTTGGATGCAATTTCAATCAAAATTCTAGCACTATCTCACAGAATTAGAGAAGACATTCCTAAAATTCATTTGGAACCAGAAGAGACCTAGCATAGCAAAGGCAATTCTGGGCAACAAAGGCAAGGCAGGGGGCATCACAATCCCAAACTTCAAATTATACTACAAAGTTACTGTGATCAAACAAATAAACAAACAAAAAAACAGCATGCTACTGGCAAAAAAGAGACCTGAGGATCAATGGGACAGAGTAGAAGATGCAGAAACAACTCCAGACTTAGCCAGCTTATCTTCGGCAAAGGTGCCAAATGCCTTCACTGGCGGAAAGGTAGCCTCCATGATAAATGGTTCTGAAAAGGCTTTGCACATGCCGAAGATTAAGACTGGACACTTGTTTTTCACCATGCACCGAGCTAAATTCAAATGGATAAAAAAATTTAAACATTAAAACAGAAACATTAAATCTGCTGGAAGATGGCAGAACTCTTGAAGACACTGGTGTAGGCACTGGTGTAGGTATATGAACAAAACCCTGATTGCACAGGAACTGTCACAAAGAATCGACAAATGGGATCTCATCTTATTAAAATGCCTTTGCAGACCACCCCGGAGACCTCTGCAGCCTGCAGATCTTTGAGGGCAGCACCTCCCTCTCCACACCCGTGTCTTCAACAGCCCAGGAATAATTAGCATCCCATCCACCACCTGCAGAGCCCTGGTGGGCTGATGGAAGCCTCAGCAATCCCTCACCCACACAGAGGACCTCAGCAGGCCTGCTACTGTGCGGTGAGTTTCCCCCTTAATTAGAGGACATCAGTGGGTCAGCAGGAGCAGCAATGAGCCCTCCCCTCCAGCTGTAGGACTTTGGAAACCTGGCAGAAGTGTGAGTGAGTCCTTCTTCCATGCAGAAAACACTGGATGGGTTGAGGAGAGGTCTGACAAGGCCTCCCCCAACCTGGAGAAACTTGAAAGGGCCTAAGAAAATGTCTTTGCAGGCCAAGAGAAACCAGCAACAGAGTGAACAGACAATTCACACACTGTGAATAAATGTTTGCCAGTTGTTCCTCAGACAAAGATTACTATGGAGAACACATAAATAACTAAAAAAAAATCTTATCTTCCAAATTTAAAGACCCAATCCAAAAATGGACATCTGAGATGCATATACACTTCTCAGATGAAGAAGTAGAAACACCAAATAGTTATAGGAGAATGTGTTCAACATCATTGGTCATTTGAGAAATACAAATTGAAACAATGCTGATATTTCATCTCACCCCAGAAAGAATGGCTATATCAAGGAATCAACCAATAATAAATGCTATTGGGGCTGTGGAGGAAAAGGAACTCTTCCCCACTGTTGGTGGGAGTGTAACTGGTGCAACCACTGTAGAAATCGATGTGGTGATTCCTCAAAAAACTAAGATTAGAGGTTCCATTTGACCAGGCTATTCCCCTTCTTGGTATCTTCCCTAAAGAATTAAAAGCAGCATACCACAGTGATAAATGCACACCCATGTTCATAGCAGCACAGTTTACAATAGCTAAATCTTGGAAACAGCCCAAATGCCCACGAAGTGGTGAATCGATAAAGAAGATGCACCTTGAGACCATATTCTTATGGGGAATAAATTGGATACATGTATATAACACATTGTTTCTTTAGTGTGACAAACTGAAAGTGTAAATAAGGAACAAAATATATAATAGGCATTGTGAAATAGTAAGAAAATATTCAAAAGGGGAAGAGAAAAGGGGAGGGGAGAGAGGATAGAAAAGAAGGGAAAAGTAAAAAAATGAGAAAATAAAGAATGGAACAAAGCTTTCATAAATGGGGAGGGGAGGAGGGATTGAAGAGAGGGTAGGGTAATGGGGAAAAACGAATCAACTTATATCATGTACAAATTCAAATTCTCTATGATAAATGTGATCATTATGTATATCTAAAATGTACCAATAAAATCTGATTTTAAAAAATTAGGCAAAGGGATGAGTGCTTGCCTTTCTATGTCATATTGGAGTATTCTGACCCCAGGATTCCCTAAATGTATGGAGAATGTGGTTTTGATTGCTGGTCTATTTACTATTGATCAGGCCCTAGAGTTTTTGAAATTATATATAAATTGAAAATTTTTGTCTAGCACAAAACAAATGATTTCAGTCCACCAGAAGAAAAATTTTATTATCGCCCTATAGACAACATATTGATCTATGCTTTAATTTAGCAAACATTTCAGAATATCATCTGCAATTAACTATATAAATCTCTGTTACTCTTTGAATAAGTTTAATGGTTCCCTCACTAGTGTGTTTAATGTATATTTGAAGGAGCCATGTTTTAGCTATTTAGATTTTTGCAGCTGGGCATGGTGGTAATATCTGTAATATTAGTACTATGGGAGGCAGAGGTAGGAGGATTGCAAGTTTGAGCATAGTTTAAGCAGTCTAGTGACTTAGGGAGGCATGTCGCAAAATACGAAATAAAAAAGGCCTGAGGATATACTTCAGTCCAGAGGCTTTGGGTTGGACACCAGTAACACACACACACACACACACACATACACACACACACAGACACACACACACAGAACTGTACAGCTGTGATGGCTCTTGTTTTGAAAACCATACGTATCCTAAGTTGAGTAATTTCCTCTTTTTTTCTCCTCTTAAACCGCAAGTAATGTAAGTTAGACCTAATGTATGAGGACTTGCCCCAAATGCTGTAACACAGGAGAAACAGAGGCAGACAGATCTAGGATTGCAGAGAATGTAGCTTATTGGGGAACTGAAAGTTTAGTTCCAGGTGGCAGAAAGACCAGTTCGATTTGAGTTAGAAAGTGGGGGCATATATATGGGTTAGGCCAGAGGTGAATTCATTCTAGCTATAATACTTCTGGTTTGTCTTAAGCTAACATCAATGAATCAGGGACATTTCTGGAAACAGGGTCTGGCTAAAAAGCACCACATTCCATTGTAATGAGT
Organism: Dasyprocta punctata; assembly: GCA_004363535.1. Taxonomy (NCBI): domain Eukaryota; kingdom Metazoa; phylum Chordata; class Mammalia; order Rodentia; family Dasyproctidae; genus Dasyprocta; species Dasyprocta punctata. The sequence goes on from RJWM01013334.1 coordinate 27,047, forward strand.
ACAAAAAGGAGTATATAAATGTATCCATTTATCTGAATAGGGTACACTAGATGATTATGCCACTGGAGCTCCATTTGTCCATTTATATTTTGCTGGAAAACTATTCAGAAAAAAGCAATTAGATTATTCTGGGAGCAGCCATGTAGTTACAAATCAAGATGGCTACAGTAACGTCCATACAGGTACTGTTTATTAATCAATTTTTAAAAGAAGAGTAAGTGTTGTTTTGTAAAAAGCAATTCAAGCCAAGAAACTCCCAGAAGGTAGTTGGGGCAAGAAAGCTGAAGGTCAGGTGACTGGTAATTTTTGTCCCATTTCTTAGGCAAGTTTTAGTGTGTCCAGGGTCTCAGGCAGTAAGGTCAGGGTCAAGTTTCTGATGCAATCCTGAACTCTCCAATCACTGGGATCGGCACAGACAAATTGTCCCTTTTTGGTGATGAAGCTGTAGAGAGAAGAGAATGATTGCACAGTGACATGTCCTCTGCAATGGCAATAAGGAGCAGCTTCCCCACTCAACACAGTCTGTTCTTTCCATTCTCTGCAGAAGGCAGCTCAGGAGCAGTTTCCTCTCAGTCTCCTCAGGGAGTCCTCAGCCAAAGCACCACTCCCTTAGCCCTGCTGTGAGGAGAAAGGTGGGGAGGGGAGCGTGTTTCTCCCCTCCCTTCCTCCACCCGTAGGTGTGTCCTTGGGCAGCTTTCTGCCTGTTCTCTCCTTCCTTCCTTCTCTTCCCTCTTCTTCACTAGAAATGTGTCATCTCTGATGCCCTGTAGGCTTCTAGTAAGGACACAAGGTTCCCCTACCCTGGCAGGATCCAGGGGTGGGACCTTTGGGGTACATCAGTTTTTCTCAGAAAGAGTCTGCAGGCTCCCTGCAACCCACGATGGGTGAATTTGGTACTTACATGACTCCTGGCCGGGAGCACCCACTGCTTGTCTCAAAATAACCTTCCATGAGTTTACACCGGATCCTTCGTGAAGTGTAGGAGTAGCAGCAGTCAGCAGGATGGTGAAAAGCTGCAGGTAGAGAAAGGGCCATTTGAAAGACCAAAGCTTTTAATCTTTTAAAAATATTATTTTAAAGAGTAAAATCCAACAAAATAAAACAGAACAAAGTCCATCAAAACAAAGTGGTAGAATTGAAACAGAACTTCAAAGTAGGATACTAGGAAAACAATAGCTACTATCATATATCTTGTTATCTTCACAATAGTTGTCCATTCCATCAGGTAGAGCAAAATCAAACCAAAAACAAAACAGAATATTGAATAAAGCAAAACAGAACAATACTGGGCCTCAAAGATAGGATAGAAGGAAATCCCCCGTGTTTGCTATATTGCATACTGTCATCCTCCAAGAGATGCTCAGACTGCTGGTCTCAGGCCTGCAAAGTCAACCAAACAAAACAAGATTTAGTTGTTTTATGTACCTTAGTTGCTAACAACTTAGCCGGTCCTCTGAACCAGGAGGTTGCTTGTGGGGGGTGTGTGTTGATTCTCAACCTGTGTGCTGGTAGGCTCACAGGAGGTGCTGACTTTTCTCTTCCTGGAACTTGTTGCACCACTTACAAGGAAGGCCAGCTAGTTGTCTTCTGGTTGGATCATCCCTGACACAGCATGGTGGGTTCTTGGGAGGCACTGATCTTTCTCTTCTTGGAGTCTGTGCCACTCGCACCACTTACCAGGAAGGCTGGCTTGTTGTCTTCTGGTTGGATCTTCCCTGACCCAGCATGGCGGGTTCTCAGGAGGTACTGATGTTTCTCTTCCAAAAGGCCTAAGCTTTTTCCCTTGAGAGTACAGTGGTGGGTACTATGAAGGGTACTATGGAGAAGACCCAGGACTCAGAAGGGATGCTTGCTTCTACTTGGTCAGCACTTGCTGCCATCTCCTTTCTTTAGACCATTGCCAGGATTGAGTGGTGTGCCTGAGGGCACCCAGAATGAGCCCCAGCAGTGCCAGAAGCATTCCTTCAGCAGGGTAAGATATCTGCAGACATCTGCAGGAGTCAGAGAGCACCCTCTGCTCCAAGTGGGCTGACTCAGGTCAGCCAGGTGGGAAAAGAGAAGGTATCTTTGGACGAGGTACCAATGACCTCTGCTGATCCTCCCTGGAGATTTGAACCACCCTTAGGATGCTTTTGTTCTCCCCCTGTCCTGTGAACAGGTAGATGAAGCCATAGTGCAGATCTGTACCACTTACTGTATTTAAATATATTTAATGTCTGGTCATTTACCGTGATGCCGTATTGGTTCAAAATGATTCTCTTGTCTCAGGTGTTCTCTAATCTTTGAATCTGCAAGAAACGGACAGCATGGGCAAAGCAATGACTAGGAGGCCATGTGTTCTCAGTATCTCCACTCACCCTGTTCTTCACCCTTAGCCCAAGGAAGAGATGCCAGATCAGTGTTACCTCTCTGGCCCTAGGCTACCTCTAGGTCCATTTTCCCCATAAGTGCCCTGGGATTTCTCAAGGACCTTTTTAAAAAATTGTTTGAGGCATGAAAGTTTTCAACTGACTCTGAAATACCAAGAGCAAACTGCAATCTAAGAGTGGTAAGTTAAATATGTACATAATGTGATACAGTCTACAATTCTTCCCATGCACTTTTAGACTCTACAGGACTCTGGAAATAGCAAGTTTTTCATCACCTTGGTGATACAATGTCCATAAACTGAAGTGAGGCTATTTACAGTTTTTATTTATTCTACTTATTACAAATATTTATATATTCGTTGTGGAAATATTACTGTATTTCATTAAAATCTGCTTCCCAGATTTTAGGATAAGTAACATCCAGGTATAGCAGCTTTCTAAACATTGTGGCAAAATAATACAACAAAGAATTTGCTATTCAAACAATTTTTAAGTACCTAATTTAATAATATTTAAATATATTCAAGTTCTGTGCAACTATCACCGCCATTCAGTCATACTTGTTTTTCACTTTGTAAACCTCAATTTTGTAGCTATTAAACTCTAAACCCCCATTCTGTCTTTTCCCAGTCTTTAGCAACCACCAATCTATTTTCTGTCTTGAAGAATTTGAGTACTCTAAGTAACTCATATGAGTGGAATAATATAATTATTTGTCTTTTTCATAACTGGCTTATTTTACTTAGTGTGATATCTGTAATATTCACACTGTAGCATATGTCAGAATTTCCTTACTTTCCAGGGTTCAGTCATATTTCATTGTATGTTTGCCTACTACATTTTAGTAACCTATTTTCCCATTGATGGGCATGTAGGGTGCTTCTACCCTTTGCTCATTGTGAATAATCTATCATAGACATTGGTATACTAAAATCTTTTCATCTGCCTGCTTTTACTTCTGTTGGGTATATACTCAGAAGTGGAATTGCTGGATATCATAATGACTTTTAAAAACCCTGAAAATTTTGCATTCCAAAATTCATGTAGCCCCAATGATTTTGTATAAGATTATAGAGCTACATTGTGATAATTAAGCAAATGCAACTAAACCTTTTCCCTCCCTTTTTCCCTTCCTCACTTCCTCCCTTCCTTCCTTTCTCCTTCTTTCCTCCTTTCCTCCCTCCCTTCCTTCCCTCTATCCTCTATCCTTTAATCCTTTCTTCTTCCTTTTTCCTTTTTTCATTCCTTCATTATTACCTTCCCTCCTTCCTTTTTTCCAATTTTCTAACTTACAGTTAATTTCCATAGTTGACTATATCACCAAATATGGTAGCTTTCAAATTATTATTTGCATTTCATATAAAACATAAATCAATGAATTTGGCAATAAGAATTCAGTTATCAACTTATTCAACTATGATTTTTATTGTTCTTAGCTCATTTTCTCTGTACAGTGAGTCCTTCAGATCTGGGGGTTCCACTTCTGTGGAGTTAGCCTGCTATGAATTAAAAATATTCTTTAAAAAAGTTGTGTCAGTACTGAACATATAAAGACTTCTTTTTATTATTTTCATGGTTTTTTTCATTACTAGGAATTGAAACCAGGGCCTTCACACTGAGCTATATCCTAATCTGTTTTCTATATTTTATTTTGAGACAGCATTTTGCTAAGTTGCCTAAGGTGGATTCAAACTTGCAGTTCTCCTAAGTGTCCCAAAGTGCTGGGATTATAGGCCTGCATCAACAAGCTCAACTTCATTATCTTTTTAACAATACAGCCTAAAAACTAGTTACATTGTTTTAGGTATTACGAGTAATCTAGAGATTATTTCAAGTACAGGAGAGGGTGTACAGGTATACAAAAGGATGTGAGCACTTATAGCTTTTGTTACCTATGTGGGGGCCTGAAACCATTCTTCCAAAGACACCAAGGGGTGCTGTACTTACATGTGAATTCTATTTACTGAAACATGTGGCTGTATTATAAGAAGCTTGATATGATCTGAGTGGACTTGCATAAAGGAAAAAAAAACCTTAAATGACCTTGTCCATAACAACTTCCAAAGTATCGCTTATCCTAATTTCACTGCTTAGTAGTTGTATGATCTTAAATAAGTTATCTCGTGTTTCTATGCCTCCATTTTTCATTTATAAAATGAAAATAATATTCAAAGCTATAAAATTACTGATGTTCTGCTGTCTTTTTCCTACAAATAAGGCTAATTCAATTTGTTTAACATATCTACCATACAGGGTTGTTAGGAGGAAGAAATATGTTAACATCTATAAAACATCTGGAGCAGTGCTTGCCCTATATACAGGAAATATTAAATATGTATTTTTAAATGAAAAATGGAATGGTGAGGTGGTTTGGGGTAAGTCACTTTAGGTAGTGGTGCTACTACTTCCTTTCCAAAATGACAGATCTATACTTGACTCTGTATAAGTGTTCTAGCATAGAATTCTATGCTTCTTTTCAAAAATTTAAAATTGTACTAAAGTATAATTTGATCTAGCACTTAATATTCTTATTTTAGCAAAGGGAACATATCAAATAATTCTGATGATGAAAAAGGAAATTATTTCCCCAAGTAAGATCAACATCTGTGTTCAGTTTTCCCAGGGAACAAAGGCTGCAGACAGAGGTAGGTCTATACCCTGCTGTTGCTTCCAACTAAGTTTCATAACCATGTCTGGGATGGAGAGTAGCTGTGGGGTACAGTGATGCCCCTCTGTATCTCCTCCCCTAACTGGGATACTGTGGTTCTGGCCCCAGCGGAGAGACTCACCATGTATGATGCTCGCTTGGGACCCAAGGGCAGCAGCAGCAATGAGGAACGAGAGGGCAGCCATGCAGATCATTATTTTCACTGTGGGCAGGCAGGCAGAGGAATCTTGGTCTCCCTGCTCCCTGACTCCTTGGCCTGCTTTCGTATTTATAAGGTGAAGATCAGGAAGTCATAGAGCAGAGGTCAAAAGGCTGTTCTTTGGCTACATACTAGTCAACCCTCTCTTTCCAAAAGAGGAAACAAGGCTGAAAACACAACAGGAAGTAGGGGGCCAGGAGTGCAATAGGAAGTGAGTGCAAAGATGACTTGAACTGTCCTTATGGTGACCCCTAACTGTCCTAATGGGTACTGGAAAAGACAGTGACTATTTTAAGACAGATCCTTTCTTATAGAAGATTCATTTATCTTCTAAATTGGAGGAGTCCTCCCAACTGCGAGAACTAAGCCATCTTCTAGTTCTTAGCAGCCTATAAGTGCAGGGCTCATCAGTAACTGGTACACCTGGTTATGTGATTCCCCTCAGTGTCTGGAGATACGCTTGACTCCTCCCTTTGTCTCACACCCCACATCTAATTCATTAATGAGTACTTTTGGCTCTACCTTCAGAAACATACACAGACTCTTATTCCTTGAAAGAAAAATCTTGATTTCTTCTCTTTTTTGTTACTCTCAATGTTTCCCTTCTGAAACCATCACTTGGAGTTAGCAGAGACACCACAGCCCTTTAGACTATGACTCTTCCTCTATTTCAGATTTCAATCCTAAGTTCTCAGGTTTCCCACAACTTCTGTCTGAGTTGGCTACAAATCTCAAGATTCCATGACCCTCATTTCAGATGTGTTGTTTTGCTAGAACAGCTCATAGAATTCAGGAAAATAATTTACTAATTATACTACCAGTGTATTAGAAAGACCTCAACTCAGAAACAGCCAAATGGAGAGATGTTATTGATCGGTTCAAACTTAAAATTTACAAAAGTTTTTTGGTGTCTTAGCTCCTTTGGGAGTTGTCCGTGAGCTATTTTTGTTTTCCCTCCCTCTGACCTTCTGAAAGTTTGCTTCCCCTCCCTAATCGTTGTGCAAGAATTGTATACCCTATTTTTTGTCCAGCATTCTCAATTCTGAAGAGAAACCTTACCCAAATGGTTAAGATGTTTATGGATAAATAGTCTTTCTTTAGATTTACAGAATCTGGGAACATCTGGTGACCTTCAGATAACATCAGAGTGTGTAACACTCCTACTTATTCTTTTACTCCTGGGCATCAACCAACACAAAACGTGTAAATTGCTGTGAGGCTTAACTTGCAGAAAAGTACTGTTGTCTGTCTCAAAGGACTACAGTAACTAGTCCCAGGAGCTTGAATTCTATTTCAGCATTCTAGTGAAGAAATTAGAAGACATTTCTCTAGGTGAGGAAGATCCCATTCAGTATCTGTACAGCCTGTCCTGTTCCTCTTTTCCCTCCCTATAAAAGTCCTGTTACGGTTCGGATCTTAAATATCTCCCAGAAGCTCATGCTTTGAAGGCTTCATTCTCAATCAATGGTGCAATTGCAAGATGATGGAAACTTGAGGAGGTGGGGTCTTGTTGGAAGAGGATGTGGTACATGGGTGGGTACCTCTGTGGGTACATCTTGTCCCTAGCATTTTCTGCCATGTCCTTTTGTCATGATCTTTTGCCTTACCACAGGCCTAGAAACAATGAAGCAGCTGACCATGTACTGAAACCTTTGAAAACATAAACCCAAATCTTTTTTCTTTAAGTTGATTTTTCTCAGATCTTGAGTCACAGTGATGTAAAGCTAACATAAATTCATTGTGACCTGAGTCCTCCAAAATGGAGCTTTGAGGATAAGAGTTTCTTTACATCATCCAAGGTTCTAGTTCAGTAACATTAGGAACTGTAGTCTGGAAATACAGATTCAGATAGATCCAACTTGGTGTTCTGAAAAAGGCAAGGAAAGTGAGAAGTTATACTGAGTAAGCAGTGTTGACTTATTACAAGGTAGGAAAAATTATTTTGTGGAGAAACTTCTGTTGGAGTTAAGAACAGGGTACTATGTGATAGGAGCTATGTGACCAATAAAAGATAAGGAAAATAATGTATATACTTGGTTAAAAAAAAGCTCACAAAGCAAAAGCCTGATAATTTTCATTATGAATTTTAAATCTCTGGGCATAATGTTATTATTTGTTGTATTTGCCTGTAGATAGATGGTAATGCATGTTCACACTCTTAGGCAGTTGTTGGAGTTATATGGAGGTCCTTCTCCTTTGATGGCCTTCTGGCTCCATTTTGAAAAGTTCTTTCATTATTGCTTTTATCATAATTTTTCCTTAATTTTCACATTGCACAGGACAAGGTCTGGGGAAGGGGCATGGAGCTTCTTTGCCCTCTCCAGATGTGCCACTCACCTGCTACCTCCACTTGTTTTCCAATGCAGAAGTGCTCTATACCCTATTCTTTTGGAATCTTTTTGGAGGCTTTATAATAGCAAGATTGATTAAATCATTAACTGTTGGTGATCAAATCAATCACCAGGCCATCTCCTCTCCATGGAATTTGGTGGTGGTGGTGGGGGGTGATTCTGAAAATCCAACACCCTAATGGTTGGGTCTTTTGTAACCACCCTTCATCCTTAGGATCTTTTCAAAATCACCTCATTAACATAAACTCAAGTCTGGTTTACAAGAGCTGATTATGAATAACAAGATTTCTTTCACCATTTTGCCTCTTCACTTGGAGCTCTGTGTCAGGAACTAGGGGTAAAGATATCATACTCCTCATCACCTCAGCGCTTTCCACCTGGCCTAACCCACCCTTGTTTGTCACCAGGACTGTTGCAAAAGCCTCTCAACTTGCTTTCCTGCTTCTTCACTTGCCCTCTTTATTCTCAGCACTGCAGTCACAGCAATCCCCTTTATGTTAGATCAAGTCAATCCTGTGCAAAACCCTGCAATGGCTTTTTAATCCCACTCAGTGGAAAGCCCAGTCCTTACAACAAGCTATAAGCCCTTTGGATATCTGGTCTCTATTTGAGCTATTTTCACATCCTACTACTCTTTCCCTTATTCACTGTGCTTCAGTTATGAAAGTTGGCTCCAGCCTGTGGCTTTTTGTTTCCTCTGTCTGATTGCTTTGCTCTCAACTGTCAGCACTCTGCCTAAAATATAAGTACTTCCAGCCAAATATCTTTTTCTCATAGGCACTTAACATTATCTAACATACTAGATATGTCACTCCTAAACCTTGCAATGTTCATTTCTCCTACTAGAACATATACTGCATGAGAGCATTGTACATTGCTATTCCTCTAGTATCTGGCACATAGTAGGTTCTTATTTTAGACTAAATTCTCCTGAATTTAGGCGCATAAAAACTCTTAGGCACACTTAGTTTATTTGGGAAGTGCTCCTGTGAGCAGGAGTGGAAGACTGGACCCATTAAGGCGACTGGTGCTTGACTCTGCTTGGAATTTTTTTTAAAGACACTTATGAAATATATCTCAGAATATTTTGCCTGGGAGTAAAGAAGAAGCATTTATCTCTTAGTTTCTATCCCTGTAGCATTTAAAAAATAAACCCAGTTTCTTTGACAATCTTCCCACTCAGCAGTGGAGTTTATGTCCTCTCCCCTTGAAGCCATAATCATATGAATTCTGAGGATAGTTAATGAAAAAGTCTTGAAGCTTCAATCCTGATCATTGAAATGCTCAGTCCTGGAGCACTGATCTGACATAGGAAGAGGCTAAGTAGCTTGAGGCTACTAGACTATGAGGGAGCCCAAACCACATGCATGCATTTTGGTTGATATTTCCAAGTGAGCATAGCCTTCAAATTATCCCAGCCTAGGTGCTAGATACAGGAATGACAAAGACTCTGGATCTGCACTGTCAAAAACTGCAACACTTCATGAAGCTACTGAACACTTCAGATGGACTAAATTAAACCAGGATGCACTGAAAGGGTAAACTACACACTGAATTTCAAAGATTTACTACCCATCTCAGTAATCTTTTGTATTGATCATTTGTTGAAAAGAAAAAATTGGGGTACACTGAATTAAATAAAGTATAGTATTAAATTAATTTCAGTTTTTTCACTTTTTAGATACAGGAAAATTCAAAATTATACATGTGAATTGCATCATATTTTTTTTTTTTGCGGCAACAGGGATCAAACTCACAGCCTCACACCTGCCAGACAGGCGCTTAAGCCACTGAACCAAACTCCCAGCCCAATTTTTTTTGAGCCAGGGTCGCACTATGTAGCTCAGACCGGCCTTGTGCTCGCGTTGTAGCCCAAGCCGGCCTCAAACTCACAACACTCCTCCTACCTCAGCCTCCCAAGTGCTGGGATTAAAGGCGTTCGCCACCACGCCCGGCTTGCATTGTATTTCTATAGGTTATCACCAGTTTAGATGATTCCAGCCCACAGCCATCTTAGTGACTTTTTGCTACTTGTGTTTTAACAGAGGTCCCATGGTGCAGAGACCCCCCCGCCATCCCTGCTGTGGTGAATTAGCTAATGGCCAACTTGCAACACCCAGCTGAACTGAATTAGCATGGTTCGCCGTGTGAAAGGCCCACCTGAGGATTGTTGCCAACAGCATAAAAGGAGAACTGGCAGGGAAGATGGAGCGCTGTTGATTTTCCTGGGAAAGTTCGTCGTGCTGGCTTTCCTGATAAGAACTCAGATGTTCTCATCAATGGAGGAGCTCGAGTCCTCGCTGTCACTGAGGATGGCTGCAGTTCACTTCGGGGGGCTCTGGTCCTTACCTTGAGTGTTGCTTCCTGGCTCCAGTGCAGATCCCTCAATCTGCTGGCACAGATCCTTCACCCTGCTGGCGCAGACTTTGTAGCTTCCACCACTGAACTTTGGGCTTTCCCAGTGCAGATCCTTGATACAGACTTGCATGAGACATTATCCTGGGCTCTAGGCCTCCAGATGGACTAGTCCAGGACCTCAGCTGGATTCTTTGGGTATCTACTGGGTGGACAGACTTCCTGCAGTCTTCTGCATTTGACTTTTTGGGTGAATATTATATAATAATCATATAAATTTTGTGTCTTGTATTAAATCTATTCCCTTGCAAACCCTGACAACAGCACCTGCTATGCCTTGAATCAGCTTCTGACCCATCAACTGTGTGAGCCCAGTTGTAAAATAGTTGTTTGATACCACTACATTTTGGGTGGTTTATAACACAGACATGGATAATGGATCATGGATCTTAATTTCTCCATACTTCTGGTTTTGCTCATGCAGGTGTATTGAGTGTATTCTTACAGTTGTTTTACATTTCAGCATGGGGAGAAGCTTAAGGACAGGACGGGAGAGTTATAAAGTGCAGACTGAGGTAAGACAGATGTTTATCTCATTCTAAGAAAACTGAATGGCTGAAGCACTGATGAAGGGAAAGGGTAGGACCAAAAGGAAGTAGATGATTAAAGTTCACTCTCATTTCCCTCTGATGTAGATTATTGTGTCCAATCCATCAAAATATCTCCTTTAAATCAATTGTATTAGTTTTTTCAGCTTCAGTGAAACTAGGACTACATGCTCCATACATCTTCACTGCCCTTACCCTCCCCAGCAATCAAGACCTCCCATCCCACAGAGCCTCATGTTATGGTGAAAAACACCACAAATAGATGACTGGAAATCCTGGTACTGGGTACCTAACATCACACATTAGTCTGTGTTTCAGAACAGGTCTCAACTCTAAAATTTGTTGGCTCCTTAGCCAAGTTATTAACATTCCAGTATTCTTTTAGTCTTATTGTTTCTGAATGATAAAGCATATGGTAATACAGGTAGATTCCATATGCCCACTGACTCACAGAATTTGCTGTAAAGTGGATTCTTTCGTTTGAGGCAATGTTGTGCAAATACCATTTTGTCTGATCAGGCATCCTGTAAGCCTTTGGATGAGTGGGAAGGCAGAGTCAATACTGATAAGGAGGGAAAACACACACACACACACACACTCACACAAAACAGATCTGCAGTAAGTGTTCCTGCTATACTTGGATTTTTTTACTTGAAGGGTGCAAGGGCCCAGATAATCATGTCTCCATATAGCCAGCATTGCTCCTTGAGAAAGACGGGTAGGTGCCGTACTGAAACTCAACATCTCCTCTGCTACTGGTAGGTGGCATTCATAGGACAATAGTGGCAGTGACTAAAGTGGCCTTGGTGAAAGAAAAGCCCATGGTGTGGGACCCTGCATATTTTTCATCCTTGCCACTACAGCCTTTCAGCTCACAGTCCTGCTGTACTAACACTGTTGTGGTGGAGGGGAGAGGCAGCTGACATCCACAGGGCAAGTCATTGTATCCATATGCTTCTTTTCTGTGCTTTCCATTGGTACCCAAGCCTGTTTAGTCATGAAAACTTGTCTAGTACAACAGGCTGCACATGCTGGAGCATTGAGTAAGTTCCTGTAGTCTGCTTACATCTCAGTGTCAGAGTCCCTGATCAGAAAAACAAGGGCATATATGATGGATAAGGTAAGGAGTGGTCATGATTGTACCTCCACAAAGCTGGGCAAAGCCTATGCACAGCTGGCTGCTACAGTGGTGGCTGGAGTAAGATAGAATAGAAGTGACACCCTGAGGAGTCTGCTGTAAAATAGAATACATATTCATTCAGTAAAAGAAAAAACGCAAAAGTAAATGTCTGACCTACAACCTATTGTCATTTCATCAACACAGAAAATATTGTGAGTGGTTTATATGTGCTTAGTGCTTTATTACTTCTGTGTTACCTTTATCACCAATCATCCTCAGTGATATTTAAAATTCAGATCAGCTCTAATTGTTATTTGGCTTGGCTGTGCTCACTTTGGCAGCACATTTAGTTGTTACTTAACTTGGCATAAGAAATAGAGTCCCTTTTGCTGCTCTCCGGAGATCTTCCAGCCTCAGAAGTTTTGCAAGGCTAATAATAACAACAAATCCAATGCTTACTGAGTGCTGTCCATTTTCCAGAACCTGTGTTATGGGCCTTATAGACATTATTTTACAACTCTTGTATGAGGTGTTTACCATAATTGTTTCACAATATCACCTAGCACACCCCACAATTTTGGCCCTTACAGAAATACCAAATATCCGGTTATCGTGGGGTGCAAACACAGCTCTTAACCACATCCCATGATGTATGACTGAATAGCATGTTTTTCGTACTGAGATACCCTATAATATTACATAAAAGCATAGGACAAGAGTCAACATATTTGAGCAGAAAGTCCTCACATTGAAGTAGCCTACCTTATTTCTCCACCAGGCACTTAGCCTATGGAAATTATTCACCATTACTTCCTTATTGATTTGTCCATGTATTGGGTGTCTGTGTTCCTAACTGGTCACAAAACCTCAAAATGTATAGCTCTCCTCAGAGAAAAGGTGTCTGATACTATGGTCCTTCCTGCACTGGTTGTGGTATCTTAAATTTCCAAGTGAGCCCATTCCAGGTGCCTGACTTCATCTGATGGACTAGGACTGTGCAGAGGTCAGAGTCACCTGTGTAGGGTGAAGCAGAATGGGAGTCAAGCCAGCTGGTTCTTAGGTGACTTAGCCGAAACACTTCCCATAGGGTATTACCCAGGTCTGACTGGGGCAAGGCAGCCCAATAAACTTCTTAGCTGTGAAGTAAAAATGCCTGGTGAGCAAAGAAATGCTCTCGAGCTAAGATTATTGTGCCAAACAAAGATGATGGAGTTTCCAGCTCTTCAGGCCAGCTGCACATCCTGTTGGGAAAGGCAGTCATGTGCATGCTTGAAAGCCTTCTTTACCAAGAGGTAAAAAGACTGCGTGGGGCTTATTGCCTAGTGTGGGTGAACCTTTCTCTGCTCCACACTCACTGTGTTCTCTTTTTTTCTTAATCATCTGTGTCATGTGGCACTTAGCCAACCAAACTGTGTCCTTTCTTATGGAGACAGCATAGATCATTGCCCTCCATTGTCTTTGGTATGCAGCCTGCTAGCAACGGGGAACCACTGCTCCTGAATCCTCCCCTCCTCTTCTCTGTGTGAGTGAAGTGCTGTGCCATTGTCTGCTGTAATTCATATTCTCTTGGCAAGCCCTACAGCTGTAAACCAGGCAGTGGGCTGATATCCTGAAACTGCTCTTCCAACCCCATCCAAGATCCTATGCTTTAAAAAACTCATATCTCTCTCTCACACATGCACACACTCACAACTACACACACAACATTTATAGGAGAGCACAAAGGTACCTCTGTCTCTGAGGATGTGGCACTCAGGGCTGATACATCATGACTCCTACTCTAAACATTTACTTTTGCAATAAACACTGTTCGAGCTTCAAAGAAAAATGCCTCTCCATTTCTCCTGCCTCACGACTCCCAGATGAAACACACCTGAACTTGAATGCTGGGAAGGTTGCTGGGTGGGGCCAATGCTGTGTGGGAGAAAGACACTCCTTTGAGCTCCAGGGAGAATGTGAACACCAGAAATGTTTAGCATTTTGGGAAGACGAGTCAATTAATCTGGTAAAAATCTTACCTCTTAGGTAGCCTGTGTGGGATATATTCTTGGAAATGAAGCATTGTTCCTTAGAGTGCTCAGTGCTCATTTTTCTTACTCCTTGTGCTCCAATCTGTGGAGCAGAGCTCACAAATTATGGCTCTACATGCGACAGTTGCACATGGTTGGAATATTTCAAAAAATTAGTTGTACTCTTAAATTTTTATTTTAGGTTCATTTACAAGTTTAAATTACCGTCACATCTGAATGGGAGGTTCCTTTCGAACTCCAGAGTGTACCACCTCTCATATAGCTGAGTTTGGCATAACTGAGGCAGTATGCTATGCTACTCCACAGAGCCGTGCCAGCCTCAGAAGAACTATAACACATCTGATGCTTATTGAGGACTTTCCATTTCTAAGAAACTATGTCATAATCCTCATAGACATTGTCTCATGACTTCCATTGTCTTACACCACCTCCATATTCCTACCATAAGTGTCTGGGGTTGGAAATAATCTCTTCTTTGCACATGGTCTTAAATGACCTAACTATTGCATGAAGAAATAGTTTTATTAGGTAATAAGGGGAGTAATGGAGCTTATCAAACCATCTTCTTTCTTTTCCTGATGTAAGATTGGGCTTCACAACTTCCTTGGAGAAGCAAAACAAACCCAAACAAAATCCCCTGAAAGAGGCTCACAGCTCAGATTTGTGCTGTGCTGTGCAGTTGAAAGTGCTTTGGGGTTGCAAATAGATGGGGTTCCTCGAATGTCTTCTGAACTCTCCTGTACGCCAGCAGTATGTTTGTCTTTGGTAATGCCAAGTCAAAGAAAAAGGTTTCTACTGTGTACCAAATGTTTCTTCTAACTTAAGTGATTCAAATGTTTCTCTCAACTCAAACCAATTATTTGAAATTAGGTCATGGTTCAAATATCTACCATGATCCTTGTTTTGATAGATTGCTTGCAAAATGGCTGCAATAATTCCTCCCACCCATGTGCATGATCATGGGAAGTCCCTTGGAACATTGGGTGCGGTTTTGGCAGGTGCATTGAAACTTGCCCTGTTTTACTGCTGGAGACATTAATACCACAATGTGTGCCGGTCCACGTTAATCTCCTGAAAGAGAACACAAGGAGAGAAAAATCCCCAGATAGCCCAGCTGAGAGAGCATCCTAGAGACCATCAAACCATATCTGAGCTAGCTCAGACTGGAAGAACCACCAATGGAAACAGAGTTGTGAGAATAACAGATGTTTGCTATTTTAAGCCATTACCTTTTGGGTGATTTCTTTTGCAGGACAAGCTAATAATCCCCTCTTTCGGCTACGAGGGTGGATTTGTCTTCTTTATAGGTTTGTTTAAAACAAAAGTAATAATTTCTCATTTAAGAAGAAACTGTTTGCTCTTAATTAAACTAGTACTTGTTGTTGAAGGAGCATATAAATATTAGTAAAGGTTCTTTATTCTACTTAGGGTGGAGATGGGACAGAGGAAGTCCCTGACATTCAGAGTTGTGTAGCCTTTGTGCTCAACAGAAATTAGAGGAGGATAAGATTAGTCCTTGGACTGGGAGGATGGAGAAAACTTCATGAAACAGATAGCATTTGTTTTGGGTCTCGAAAATTGATCAGAGACTATATTCTAGTTCAAAAAGCAGGGAAAGGAGAAAGAATATTTTTATGAGATGTAACTGCAAAGAATAAGAATAATAAATAGTTGAAACAAGACATAAGCCTCTTCTTCTTTATTTTGTGTGTGTGCTTTAGAGGCAGGGTCTCATTATGTAATACAGGTTGAATTTACTATGTGGTTGATGCTGGCCTCAGACTCAGTACAATATTTTATAATTAGATTCTACCTACCTCTCTGTGAAATAGATACAATCACTATCGCTTTTTTCCAGATGAGATTGTGGAGACATGGAACAGAGAAATGATTTGCTCATATTTGCTGCATGCCCACACTGCTACTGGTAGTAAGGGGCAGAGCTGCATTTCAAACCAAGGTTCATATAATACTACGGTCCACCCTTTAAGACAAAGGCATGGAAATGGTAATAGTTGAGGCATATGTTGGATGTGTCTGTACTATACACATAATGTGCAAATAAGCACAATCATTAGCATTTTTAATTAAACTTTATTCTGAGTTAGTTGTAGACACATATGCAGTTGTAAAAAATAATACAGAGAAATTCCATATAGGGTGTCCTTTAAATAGTTTCTCCCAGTGGTAATATCTTGCAAAATACAGTATCACAATCAGTATACTGACATTGATACAGTCAAGACACAAAGTCGTTCCTGCACCCCAAGGATTCCTCATGAGACCCTTTACAGTCACACCCATCTCGCTCTACCTTTTCCTTAATCCCTGGCAGCCTCAAAACTCTTCATTTCTATATGTTATTATATAGATGGAGTCATACAGTATATCACCTTTGAGAGTTGACTTTTTTCATTCAGCCTTATTCTAGAGATTTATTCAGAATATCCAGATTCTGTGGGAGTCCATAGTTCATTTTTTTTTCTATTGATGAGTAGGGTGTCATGGTGTGGATATACTAATTTGCTGAATCATTTATCCATGGAAGGACACCTGGATATTTCCAGAGTTGGGATATAATGAATAACACTGCTATTAGCATTCTTAGGCTGTTTTTTATGTGTGTAAGTCTTCATGTCTCTGAGAAAAATGTTCAGCATGCAATTGACGTTTAACATGATTATCAATGCTTTGAGATAATTCCTGTGACTAAGAGTTTTGTCTTTATTTTTTTAAAGCAAAGCGAGGGCATGTTTTTGTTTTCTCAAGTAGCCCCCTTTCTCCGGGACGGGCCCCCTTCCCTGAGGGCACTGCTCTGCCCAGAAGCGATCATGTTCCCAGAGTCCTTGCCAGTTCCAATACCTGCCCCTTCGCCGCAGGTTTAGACCCACTTTCCTAGTCAGACAGTTGAGGTTCTTCCCAGGGATTTTTCAGACTGTAATGAAGGGAAGAGCAGTAGTCCTCACAGGCAGTGAAGGTTTTGTAAGGGCAATGTGTCCTGGTCAACCTTCATATGGTCAAATAAAGTTGACACCAGAATCCTGTGGAGCTGAGTGCCCTTGGGCTGGCTTTCCCTGAAGGACACACTTGCCATTCATTTGGAATACATAAGCTATTAAACTATTTTTATTTTTTTCTTCTAGGATGTTTTCAGGAAGGTTTCTGTCACAGGAGATTAAAAGTAAAGGGTATTCCATCTCCTCTACTCCTGGACTCTTTCACACTCTCACTCAGGGTTCTTGTTCTCCTTGCTGTTATTTCTAAGCTCCTGACCATCGGAGGCCCTGAGAGTCACTCAAATTCCTGCCAGGTCCAGCACAGTTTTCGTGGAAAAATCCTCTGGCTTCCACCAAGACTTGGATACCAAGTCTTCACTGAGTCCTGGAACCCCATGCATTTCTCAGGCCCCAGAGGCCGGTGATTCAGACCAAAGCTTTGAAATGAACAGAATTCAGCACAGTAAGTGAGAACTGTGAAAGGAGTCTGGGGTAAAATTCAGGACAATTCCCCAGGCTCAGAAGAGGGGGATAAAAGGACAGGTTCAGGGTTGGGCTCCTGCTCTTCCTGCATCCTGAGCCAGAGGCTTGAGCTGCAGTGTGGTTACTGTGCTTTGGGCTCAGATCAGAGCAGGTGTCATGGGCATGTGACTTGGGCAGTCACTCAGGGCTCAGTTCTTTGGTTTCATGTTCTGCTGTTGGTATCATTTGAAATTCTTAATCAGTTTTGAATGAGGAGCTTTATGCTTTCGTTTTGTGTTGGGTTCTGCTCCAGGTCAATTTGTACCATGGCTCCAGGCAATTGTTGGGCCTTTTGGATAGTGAAATTTAAGAGTATGAGGCCAAGGATTGCTGGGCATGGTGGTAAATGACTGTAATCCCAGCTATTTGGGAGGCTGAGGCAGGAGGACCTTAAGTTGGAGCCCTGCTTGGCCAATTTAGAAAGACCTCATCTCAAAAAAGAAAAAAAAAGTAAGGGTTGGATATGTAATTGAGAGTTACAGTGCTTGTCTAGCATGCACAGAGCCCTACATTTCACCCTCAGTACTTGGGGGGAAGAAGAGAGAGAAAGAGAGGCAGGAGATCAGGAGTTGAACCTCTATTTTTGTTCCTTATGGAGTTCTGGAAACTTCCTGGAGGTTTCTGAGAGATTATTCTCGATTCTGAGGGATTGGTCCCATTCTGAGGGATTGTTCACTGTTCCCTAGGACTCTGGCCATACCTCACTGTCTTAGTTACTTTTCATTCATTGCTGAGACAAAACACCTGACACCCAAAATTAGGGAAGGAAAGGTTTATTTATCTTACAGTTTCTGGAGGTTTCAGTCCATAATCAGCTGGCCCCAAGGCAGGGTGGCATGGCACAGGGGCAACACTTCAAGGCAGCAGCCGAGCAAAAGCAGCCAGAGTAAAAGGGGCAAGAGCAAGCCTCTTTTTCTCCCTTATATTGTACACAGGACGCCCCCCACCTGCCCCCCTGCCCTGCTCCCCCTCCCGCCCAGGCCCTGGCCCAGGGTGTGTGTAGCATTCACAAATCTCCTTGCCTTCCTTTGCACAGGATGAGGATATTTACAAAGTAAGAACCCTGGCTCCCTGCTGAGTCTCTCAGTCAAACCTCTGACCTCAAATTGACACACTGAACAGGTAACTGCTTGTGCTCTACACCCCAGGATGTAGAGCTGCTGAGTTACTTAATTAAGCTTCTAGACTTCTCAAGTTGACACAATGTATAAACCATATGAGCAACCTCCTCAGTGACTCCTGTGTTCTTTTCCTCTTTTCTCTCCAACATATAGCCCTCTCTACTCTTTGGTTCCAGTTCCCCTCATCTCTCTGCAGGCTCAGCCCAGGCTACAAGGTGCCCATCCCCTCTGTGTGTCAGTACAACTCAGGGATGCTCAGAAGTCCGCAGCTTCCCCAGAAAGTACCCAGATATGCCTCCCCTTTCCAGACTTTGCTGGCTGCTTATCACTCCCTGAGGTCAGTGGTAGAATCCAAGTTTACCCCATTCTAAAGTCCATAATTGTCCTATTATATATTGTTCTCGATACAATAGTAATTATTTTAATGATAGTTACCAATTATTAAGTCCTTACTATGGGCAGGTTAGGACTAGCGTGTGGTGAATAACTGGTGTTAGACATCAACAGGGCACTGAAAACTCAGTAATCAGTATAAATAATGTTTTAGTTCAGCATTTAAAAATTAAAATCACTGCTCCCCAGATCTATGAAGAACAAAAATATTTTAAAATTTTAAATAAAGATGGATCAGTAACAGTGCCATGCTGGGACATAACGAACCTGAGGCAAAAAGGAAAAACCAACGAGTGCTTCCCATTAGAATATCTATCTCTCTGTCTGTTCATCCATCTGTCCATCCATCTGTCTAATTTACTAAATGCCTATCATGTACCAGTCATTCTTTTTTTTTTTTTTTGCCGCACCGGGGTTTGAACTCACAACCTCGCGCCTGCCAGGGCAGGCGCTTAAGGCACTGAGCCAAACTCCCGGCCCTGGTTTTTTGAGGCAGGGTCGCACTATGCAGCTCAGGCCGGCCTTGCGCTCCCGTTGTAGCCCAAGCCGGCCTCGAACCCACAACGCTCCGCCTACCTCAGCCTCTAGAGTGCTGGGATTAAAGGCGTGCACCACCACGCCCGGCTTATGTACCAGTCATTCTTCTTAGCATCAAGAATACTACATGGAGAGCCAAAAAGATTGTATCCCATCTCTTCCAGAGGTAAACATGAAATGATTCATACAATTAAATATGCACACACACACTAATAAGCAGTATGGCAGAAAAATAATGTACTGGGAAATCAAAGAATGCCACTCTACAGTCTAAGTTGAGAATTATAAACAAGCAATGTAGATTAAGTTGCAAATGAGGAAAAGTTTAATTCCTGGTACCAAAAAAATGAGGAAATAGTTTGTGCAAGTGTCCTGAGGCAGGAAGTTCTAATACATGTTAGGAATTGGTTGATATTAATCCAGAGCAAGGGCAACCTGCTTAGGACCCCTTCTGTCCCTCAGATAGAAGCTTTCTTTCTCTCAATAAATATATTCTGCTCTTAAAAAAAAAATTCCAGAGCAAGTAGAAAAATCACGGGACCTGCCTTGAGTTTTGTCTGGGGGCAGACAAAGAACCAGCCTTTAAAATTAATTTAAAGGTCCAGTGGCAGACCCAAACTCAAGCTGCTATGTAATTTACCCTTAACATTGCTTTCTGTTCAAGGTATCGACGACAGAGTCACATATATGATCTATGCATTCATGGGGCATCTGTCCCTTCCTGGCAGTGTTAAGACTAGTGCCAAATGTGTAGCAATGGTCTGCAGGGTGCCCTCCTCTAAGGTTGCCTCTGGGGGTGCACTGGACAGGGAAGCCCCCTTCAAGGCTCCCGAGATCCTGCTTTGGGCTCATTTCCTTTAAGGCTTGGCCAGGCCAGGTTTAGGCTTTAACATCTTCTAAAGTAGATGCAGCGTACCTGTCAACTTCTCACCCTCCCTTTGCTTCAATAACTGCAACGAACTTCCTGTATTTGAGTTTCTGGGAATTTAATGAGGAACGGAGTAGAGTTTCTGATTCATCCAGCCCATCCTTGCCCTGGAATTGTTTTTTTTCTGACCCTTTGATAACCATATCCTTTCAGTAAAAAGTAATAAACTTCTTTTGTTGAGAAGGCATGCAACTGAATTATTGCTTCTGCTTTTTCTCAAAGCCACACAATAAAAGCCAAATCCTAAGATGTGAAGGGGAGAAACAAAGTTGAATTTTATGATTTGTGTTTTTCCCTTACCAAACAGGCAGGATTTAGCAGGGGGCGACTCTGCTAGAGGTGTGCTCCCAGTGGGCTGGAAGGATATGGCGACTGCTGGAATACACGGGGAAGAATAACCTGCAGTCCCTGCCCCTGGTTTAACTTCAGCTGGGCTTAGAATTCACAAAATGTCCTTGAGGCTCTGCCATATCAGGTAATGAGGGACAGATGACAAGTTTGTAGCATCACTGCATTCCCTGGTGTTCCTGCATCCATCAGTAAATTGGTTCTTTGTAATGAATAAATCAGAATCTGTTGCGGCCTCTTCAAGCACTGTGACCTCCTAGTCTAGTCTTCTCATTGGTCTCTCTACATTCATTCTTGCTTTCCCCAAATCCATTCTCCATCTTGAAGTCAGTGATCTTTCTAAAACCCAAATCAGTCAACTCCAGTCTGTTGACCTGCAAGCCTATGACCTTGTAGGCACACTCGCCACCCCAAGGTGGTGCCGACCCTACAGGCTTTACCTTTACTGATTTCTTTGCCTGGGAGGCTTTCCTCCTTGCTTTTTGACCAAATTTTCTTCATCTTTTGTACTCAATGTGTGACCTTGTACCCCAGCCACTTTAAGCATTGGGTACCATCTGCCATTATAAGGTGTGATTGAAACATATTGTAAATGTTTAATTTTTAAACTTTTATTCCAGAAAGAGACACATTGCCATTGATTTCTCTCAAATACTCCTCATTGCTTGGGGCACACTTATACCATTGTTCTTGCCACTTTCTGAAGCAGTACTGAAAGTGCTGTTTCATGAGTGTCTTTAATTGAGTTGATATAGCCGCTTAGATGCCCGGAATCAATTAAACACATTTACTTTTCATGGTTGTTTTGACTTTGGGAAAGAGCCAGAAGTCACATGGTACCAGAACTGGTGAATAAAGTGGATGAGGACGGCACTATAATGTTTTTGTAAACTTGCCTTTTTACTGGCTGACACTTGGCAGCTGCATTTGCCATATTTTTTATTATACCTTATAATGACACTCACGAAACAAGGTTTCCAGAACTGCTTCAGATAGTGGTAAGAATGGTGAAGTGAGTGTGTTCAAAGCAAGGGCGACTATTTTGAGGGGAATTAATGACTGTAATATTTTCTTTAAAATTTAAATATTCACCATATATTTTGATCACACTGCATATCTTGTTCACTGGAGAATTGCCCCCTCCTGGCCCAGCCCCCATCATAGAAATTCCTTGAGTGCAGAATCTGCACTTTTCTGGGCTACCCAGAATCTTAAGCACCTGGAGCAGAACCCAATAAATGTGGAATCTGAGATGTGCATCTCTGGGCTGCACAAATGATAGGGATTTAGTGATTCACATTTGAAAGAGATTTTGAAAAGCAGACAGAGGGCTTGGGGCTAGAAACTACAGGGCTGGAAGGAATCCCAGAGGCAAATGCATAGAGGTGAGAAATGAGTATTCAGTTTGGGGTATGGTCAGACAGCCCAGTTAGCTTGTAAGGAGCAGAATGATTAATATCTAACATGTACATATTAAATCATGGCCATGCTAGCACCATAATGTCAGTGACTTGTCCCTATTTCATAGGTCGTTCTCTGTTTCGTGCTTAGTCTGTGGTTTCCTCTACTTTGGCCTCACTTGCTAGAGTTCAGTATGGCTTTCCTATAACAACCATCTCCACTTTCTCCAAATTCTTATAATATGTCCACAGATCAATCTCTAATGCTGCTGCCAACAGCCCACAAGCCAAGAGCAGGATGTCTGGCCCAAACTTCAGAGCAGAGCAGAGCAGAACAAACTCAGGCAGGTAGGCTTTGGCAGGCTTTATGGATTGCACTGAAAACACATTATATTTATGAATGGAATCCTCCAGGAGATACAGCAACAGTTATTGATGGCCTCATTTACATTGAACAGAAGTAGGCAGAGTAAGGCTGTTACCCAGGAGACTTGGATGTCACCCTGTCTCCTAATGATGGTGGAAATGTTTTTCACTCAGATGAGAAACAAACCTAAAGCTAAAGAATGAAAATACTACAGCTACCAGAATTTACCTTTTCTCTGGGTAAGCTCTTCCTCATTAGTCACCCTCTATTCCTACCAGGAACTTCACTCTTGCCTGACTAAACTCTGTCATTTTTATGTAGGGGAGAAAACACGGAACTTCAGTTGTGAAGGAGTTAAGAATATGCCATCTCCAGGGCATTTTGACTATTTTGAATTAAAAGTAGGTTTTAAAATGTACAAGAGAAAAAAATAAATAAATAAAATAAAATGTACAAGAAGACGACTTTGACTTTCATTCTGGTTCTTAAAAGCAGTTGAAATTCCCACATGGGAGATGTCCTCCCTATTCTGAAAGGAAAATACTAGTTTTATTAGCCAGTACCAGAAGTTGAAGCCAGTAACACCTGTACAAATAAACATGGTTTAACTACCCTTATGTTAGTCACTTCTCTACTTTAACGCAAGTCTTTTTTCCTTATCGCATTTAACGACCTGTGCTATCTGTCCAATTCAGGACAGAAGGAACTGACTGCCTCTTCAGCTCTTCATTTCCTTATGAGGGTTCCTATGCCATGCAACACTTGTGTTAAATAAATGTGCACAGTTTTTTCTTTTATTTTAAAAATGAGAATAAAAACTATGATACAGAATTTCAAAACAAAGTAATAGGAGATTAACACTAGTTAATATATTGCATATTGTTATCTTCAAAGTAGTTGTTCAGATTACAAGATATAGGCATGAAAAAATGATCAAACAATTGAACAATGAAAGTACAAACTGTTCCTTTTGATGAATTAACAGAGATTAGTAGTATAGTTATCTATCTTGTATATACATATATGCATATTATACATATAATCTTGTATATATACATATTATACATATAATCTAGTTATATGTCTCATATATATACATACACTCTTCCCTTCTTTCTTTTCTCCTTTCCCCCATCCCAGTTGTTCTTTCCTTTTGTGTATACTTTTCTTACGATACTCTAGCTCATTAATCTAGCTGGGACTCTAAGAGAAAAGAGGTGAAATTTTGCTTTCCCCTATATTTGGTAGATACTTTTTATATATGATTCAGTTCTCCCCAACACTCTAAGAGACTGGTGCTATTGTTTCATTAGGAACATGTACTCAGTAAGCTTTGCCAAGAGTAAGGAACTTGTCAGAGTCACCTAATTATTAAGTGGATGAGACCTGAAACTGGAATGTCAGTTCCAAAGCCCAAAACTTAACTGCTACATTAGCATTATTAACTCATCTGGCCACAAGCATCATTTAACCTTTCCAAATAAATTTCCACACCTGTGTGAGTAAAAAGGCAACCAATGACTCTGAGAGGGCAGTTGTGCTGATTAGAAATAATGCAAAGCACCAAAGTAGTACCTGGCATGGTGAACAATAAGCACTTGTGTGTCAAGGAGTATTCCAAACTTAGATATTGTGTTGCTTAAGCTAATTATGGCTACTTGATTAGCTAGGGAACTGCCTAGCAGGTTAGTAAAGCACACTTGTTATGTTCGGATGGGTAACGGAAGTATGATTTTCAGTGTTGTATTTGGTCCCTGGCCACTTTCACTCTGGCACTGTTGCCCTGCTTTGCTTCCTAGCCACCATGAACTAAGCACCTCTGTTCTGCTATGCCTTTCTAACATTATGTTTCTGCCTTGAAGCCAGCCAACCACAGACTGAAGCCCCTGAAACCTTTAGCCAAATTGAACCTCTTTCCTTTAAATTGTGGGTGTTGATATTGTGTTCCAGAAACAGGAAAGCTAACATAAAGGTATTAACTAATTCAATTCTCATGACAAATCTTTGAAATAGGTGTTATTGTTGTCTCCATTTGATAGATAAGTAGACCCAGGTACAGAGAGGTTAAGAAACTTGCCAAAATCACATAGGAGAATAAAGATTATTATTGCTGTTGCACCACACCCCTTCTTCATCCTTCTTTTTTTTTTATTTAAGAGAAAAAAGACAGAAAAGAAAGACAAAAAGCAAAAGAGACAAACAAACAACTACAGCAAATCCAAAACAGTAGCATTATAGGTTCACAAAACAAGATGATAGGAACTTGACAATGGTTGTAATATCGCATACCGTTATCTTCAACACGGTTGTTTGCATTAACAGATATAGACATGTAAAATTGATCTAATGATTTGAGTATTAACCATTCTTTCTCAATAACTAATAGCAGTATAGTCATTTTAGCTATCTTACATATACATATATACAGATTTATGTCTTTTTTCTTTTCCCTCTTCTTTACTCCTTTTCCCTTTCCCAATCACTACTGCTCTTTGAGCAGTTTCTTACCCTTACACAGTATTCATTGTAGATTTTGGGTCTTATTTACTCTTTCAGTTTCTTACACTAGGGAGACAATATGGTATTTACATATGTGAGTTTGATTTATCTCACTTATGAGTATGGTCTCAAGTCGTGTCCATTTCCTTATAAAAGTCTCGATGCAGTCTTTCTTGAGAGCTGAGTAGTACTCCATTATATAAAAATACCACATCTTTTTTATCCATTCCTTAATTGATAGGCACTTGGGTTGTTTCCAAGATTTGGCTATTACAAATTGGGTTGCTATAAACATGGGTGCACAAATATCACTGTGGTATGATGCTTTCAATTCTTCTGGGAAAATGCCCAGGAGCAGGATAGCTGGGTCAAATGGGATCTCTAATCCTAGCTTCTTCAGGAATCTCCACACTGATTTCCACAGTGATTGCACCAGTCTACATTCTCACCAACAGTGGAGAAGAGTTCCTGTTCCCCCACAGCCCCTCCAGCATTTGTTATTGGTTAATTTTTTTTTATCTTGACCATTCTAGCTGGAGTGAGATGGAAACTCAGTGTTGTTTTAACTTGCATTTCCTGAATGACCATTGATGTTGAACATTTTTTCATATATTTATTTGCCATTTGTATTTCTTCCTCTGAGAAGTGTGTATTCATCTCAGATGCCCATTTTTGGATTGGGTCCTTGAATTTTAGGGGCCTGATTTTTTTTTAATTCTTTATATGTTTTAGAAAGAAGTCCTTTGTCTAATAGACAATTGGCTAGGATATTTTCCCAATTCGTGGATTTTCTGTTCACTCTATTAGAGATTTCTTTTGGCATGCAAAAATTTTTTAATAAGATGAGATCTCCATTGTTGATTCTGGGAAGTACTTTCTCATGCAGTTTGATTTTTGTTCATAAACTCTCTGCCTACTCCTATGTCATCAAGATTTTTACCTACTTTGTCATTCAGCAAATTTAGTGTCTCTGTTTTAATATTCAGATCTTTGATCTATTTTGACTTTATTTTAACGCATGGTGATAGACATGGATCTAGTTTTAGTTTATGGCATATGGAAAGCCAGTTTTTCCAGCACCATTTGTTAAAGCGGCTACCTTTCTTCCAAAGTACATGTTCGGCCCCTTTGTCAAAGATAAGGTGGCTGAGTGTGTTTGAAGTTGTGACTGTATCTTCTAATCTATTGCATTGATCTTCAGGTCTGTTTTTATTCCAGTACCATGCTAATTTTATCACAGTAGCTTCGTTATACAGTTTCAAGTCGGGGATTGTGATGCCTCCTGCCTTCCCTTTGTTGCCCAGAATTGCCTTTGCTATTCCAGGTCTCTTCTAGTTCCAGATGAATTTCAGGAATGCGTTCTCCAGCTCTGTGAGATATGTCAATGGTGTTTTGATTGGGATTGCATTAAATCTGTATAAAAATTTTGGGAGAATGGCCATTTTCATGATGTTTGTTCTTCCTATCCATGGACAGGGAATATCTTTCCATTTTCTGACATCTTTGATTTCCATTTTCAGAATAATGTAACTTTCACTGTATAGATCTTTTACTTCCTTTGTTAGATTGATTCCTAAGTATTTAATTTTTTGAATGCTATAGTGAAGGTTGTGGTTTCCCTTATTTCTCTCTCGGTGACTTTGTTGTTTGTGTACAAGAATGCTATTGATTTTTGAGTGTTGACCTTGTATTCAGCAACATTACTGAATTTGGTCGTTACATCTAGAAGTCTTTCAATAGAATTTTGGGGGTCTTTTACATAGAGTATCATATCATCTGCAAATAATGATAACTTTACTTGTTCCTTTCCTATCCTTATTCCCTTTATTTCTTTCTCTTGTTGAATTGCTCTGGTCTATATTTCCAGAACTATATTGAATAGGAGTGGTGATGATGGACATCCCTGTCTTGTTCCTGATTTTAGGTAGAAAGTTTTCAGTTTTTCTTCATTTAGTAAGATGTTGGCTGTTGGTTTATGATATATGGCTTTTATCAGGTTGAGGTAGAGACCATCTATTCCGATTTTCTATAGGGTTTTTATCATGAATGAGTGTTGGATTTTGTCAAAAGCTTTTTCTGCATCTATTGAGATGATCATGTGATTCTTGTCCTTGGCTCTATTGATATGTTACATTTATTGACTTGTGTATGTTGAACCATCCCTGCA